>VXBJ01007633.1:616404-735338 GCA_013400055.1 Nycticryphes semicollaris | reverse complement strand
AATTTTGTTAGCAGTCCTGTCCTTCTGTATCAGGGCTTCCTTCTCTGCAGAATTAGAAGTGATGCCAACTTAATTTAATTTGTGTTAGTCCTGGTATCACAGTTAATGACCCAGATCATCCTTCAGTGCACCCGTTTGAGTAAAAAATAGATAATAAAAATTAAGTTCTTTCATTTATCGTGAAAATTTATTCAGCATACTTTTCCTATGAGAGTGAAAAGTTTCTTCTACTGACCAAACCAGAAGTGAGAATACTACATGACCACCCTCAAGTAAAATCCGTCCTCCTCATTTATACCAACATAATTTTGGCAAGCTCAGCAGAGATGACTTAGAGACAGATTCAGCCACAACCTCAGTTGATGCACCACAAGCTCACAAGACAGTGGAACCTCTTGACAAATTAGTATGTGCCATTAAAGAGCTCAGCAAGTTATATTTAAGATACAAATTCAACTGTCAGTTGGAGATCAGGGCTTGTACACTGCCAAATGTATTTATTGCTAATGTCTTCACATGCTGTTTCAGCACAATCACACAAAGTTTCTCCAAGCACCTGAGGTTTTAATATTGACATCGGTTTGCATTTAGAGAAGGATTCTGAGGCAAAGTGCAAAGGTATCCCTTCTTGCTTCTTTTAGAATGAGTGACACTTTGAGGCTGTCACAGGTGAGTGCAACACAGGAGTCATCCCACTCATGAAATGTGGCTGCTTCTCAAACCTTGATGAATCCCCCCACCTCAGCTACCCAGGCACAGACGTAGTTCAGGAGTGGAGCTGCTTCATGAGACTGGGCCCAGCTATCACAGCACTGCAACTGTTCAAACAGTCTTGAGGAACCATCAGCACAATTTTGTCACTGATCTCAGTTGTGAAGTCTAAGAGACAGACTCTTCATCTGTAACTCAGGAACCAGGTTACCCTTTTTGCCAGTATCTTCCACTTTAAATACTCTGCCTGTCTTATCCAGGTGAGAATTCTACATCTCCTGCCCCGACTGCTTTCCTTGAGTCTTCCTTTAAAACCTGCCCACCAAGGAGGGAGAGGAAGATTGCTGACTGAGGCCAAGTATCTAGTACCTGGAAGTTTCTCTTTGCCTTTTAGATTAAGAATGATGTGTAAGCAACTGCAGATTTCCTGTAAATGGGTTGAAGATAAATTTTAACTCTTACTTAAATACAGCCCATTCAGGATGTAACATCACAGCTGACTGCAGACAGCCCAAAAATGCAAGAAGAAAAAGAAATCATCTGTCAGAGTGCTCATCTGACACATCGAGCAGCCATACAAACACTAGTGCTAGCTCAAGGGAAGTAGACAGGAATCTGCAACCAAAGATAGGTGGTGGAAAAGACAGGACAGGATTTCCCATATCACTGGCAACGCAGCCTTAAATTGACTAATGCAGAATCAGAGAGGGGAACATTAAGGCAAGTGGTTAATGTGAAAATATGACATTGTGCCCCCACATTTTTCACTATAACATGTGAACAATCAGAGACTCTATCATAACATTTTTCTAGGCAATGAAAACATGCTAAATTATTCAAAAGAAAGAACATTAATAAAGCTACAAAGTCAAGTACATAGAAATGAAGATAAAACACTTTCCTTTGGAACACAAATAGGCTAGGAATGTTGTTATGCTTTAACTATTTTGCTTCTTGGTTAGGTTTGTGTCTAAGTTTCCTGTATCTAGTTCAGATCCCATATATTTTTTTTGGAATTCCCAATACAGGATGCATTCTGGATGAAGAGAGAGAAAACACTTTCTATAAGTTGCTGTATTTATAAGTACAGTATGACTTCTTTTGTCTGGGTAATTTTTAGACCTTTAGGAATCAATATGGCCTCTCCCAAGGTTACTTCTCTGTGTACGTGCCTCAGATTAAATGCATCCAGGAGGACACAGCACTGATACACAAAATCAGTTTACTAAGGCATAGTACCAAGAGCCAAAATCAAAAGGCAGCTATTCCAACCATCCTCCAGGGGTTTTGGGCAGACCCATTAAACCAGGGAAATGAATAGAGCAAACTATTTCAGCTCGCTGATGCACGCAGTAGATTGCCTGAGTATGTTAATTACTGCCTTTAGCAGAATATATTTCCAGAAATGTTAACACAGAATCTGGAAATAAAATGTCTCCTGGCACCACAAGAGCATTTTCAGACACCACACTCAGATGTGAAGCGTTAGGACAAGTTGCAGGAAAAAAACCCCAAAAAGCATCAAGCCTACCAAATCCTGACAAAGTACTGTAAACCCTGAAAAATTTTCAACTACCAGCTAATCACATTACATTAGAGGAGAGACATTCTGTACCATCACCAACAGTGCTGAGGTGCAAAAGTAGAACTTAGTTCCTTGACACCCTTGTTAGACCCTGGAGGCACACTTACCTCACTTCAGTTTCTGCCAATAAAGTCCTTTAAATTTCAGCCACTGAACAAGCCCTGAGTGCCTGAGGCTGCTCAATATTAAGCTGTTTATTGTTCCTCCCATGCCAAGGATGAGAGCACTATGCATAGGTTAGGTTGTCCACCATCCAGCTTCCCTGTAGGGCCAAATCCATTTGGCAGGCAGGCCTTTTGCAACCCAATATTCTGTATTTCCAAACCCCACAGGAGAAAGGTTCCTCTTGTCCGATGCTGGAGATAGAAACCAAATCCAGACTTCTCATCTCTCAGAGGATTAGGTTAATAAGATACTTATTGGACCACAGAGACAAGTGCAGACTTTTAGGGAGTTCAACCATGTTGCAGGTGAGTGGAGACCTGACTCTGGACATTATTATTCATAGAACATCAAGCAGCTTCAACAGGAAAGACTGGAAGAAATAAACCTCAAAATATTTCATAGGGAGACTTTTAACAATAAATGACAATAGACTAAATGCCAATGAGCTACTTGCATATAAAGAAAAATGTAATCTTTTTTCTAAATATTCATTAGCTTCATCTCCCAGATAATTTTAAGAGATATCATATATGTATTGCAAAATGCACACCATGCATGATTCTGATTTCAATTTTACTGTTTTAACAGTAAATGGATTTTATTAAACTCATTAAACTGTTCCAAATTCCTACCTTTCTCTCCATAATGCCTTCTAATTTACAACAATTCAGTAGGATCACAATCATGGCCGTTTTGCTTGAATACAAAGGACCTAAAGAACAGGAAATAATCCCTTATGGCAGCAGAAAAAATTACCTATGTCAGCACTAGTGGCTTGGGAGACCTATCCAGTTGGAGAGTCCTGTAACCTAGGAAAGTACACAGCCCTAATCTTGCAGAGGTCACAATGATCCTGACAGAGAAAGGCCACAATATTACCGAGTACCATGCTTGTAAAGGGAGCATGGAGAGAAGAATATATAACAGAACTACTGACAGTGTCTTAATCATTGCAGAGAATCAGTAAAATAGTCCCTTGAAACACCATCATGCTGCCTGTCTACCAAACTGAACAGGTAGTTTCCAGTCAGCAGCATCATTTCAGAGGTAACTTTTAGATTAATTCCATTTGGGAGGACTACTCAGTACTACAGCCAAGAGAACCATTGCTGAAGATCCTCTCCTTCCCACCTGTATTTTGTCTCTAAGCTGCATTTGTATGTTTTAAGTTTCTTCGGTTCAAACTCTGAGAAGGACCTGTTATAAAACAATAACAATAAATGCAGAAAATAATTAACCTATTTAACTTGATACTGTGTGACGGTATGAGGTCAATTGGCCATGGAAATGTTCCCTGAAACTTCCAAAGCAGTGCTGGTGTTGGAAACAACATCAAGACAGATTCAGGCAGCAACAGAGATATCATACCAGCGCCGTTATGCAAAGTTACTAGGGGTATGTTACTTATACGTAACTCACTCAGATTCCTCTTATAAAAAACTCAATTAAAAGATCTCTACCAAGCTCTCTTGAAAATTCAGGTAAATAATGGGTGTGTTTCTTCAGCTTCTGCCAAGAGAAAGGAAAAAATATGGTAGTTTTGAAAGGGCAGGTCATCTGTCAGGAAACAGTAATTGTCTAGCTGCAGACTAGTCTGTTGTAACTTTTCATTTTTTTCCAGCAAGTCCCAAGCGTTTATCTGAAAACATCCCATTCTATCTGCAGAGGTTAACTCCTCCATCTTTGGTCACTAATTATTTGTCAGTTGTGAGTACGACCATATCCTTAGTGGAAATTGCAAAATACATGGTGCCCAGACATATTCTCTTCCAGTTTTATTTATATGAAAACTTATTGTTTCAAAGAGGAAATCTGCTCAGTGCAGGTATTTCCTCCTAAAATTTCACTTGGCTTTTTCTCAAAATGCTTTTAAACATTCATCAGTTGAGTCACATTTGGCAGTTATATTAGATCGGTCAAGGAGGCAGACCAGGTCAGAGAGAAAGTTAAATTTAAATGAGAATTAAAATTTGAAGCATACCTGGGTCTAACAGTTGTATTAACATTTAGTAGCAGTAAAATTAATTACAAATTAAAGCAGTAGTAATATCCTGATCAAGCTCTTCGTCCAGGATGTTTACCCTCTGGACACTACTGTTTCACCAAATCACAACTACAAAATATGGGGATGTTCCAATTCACATTATTTCCATAAAAGTAGAGGTTTCTACTTCTGAGATCCCAGTTTTGAGTATAGGCTTTGGAGACACAGTACAGAATTGTGCTAATAATAATTGTGCTATAAAAATAACTAATTGATCTCATGGCAAATCATACTAATTTTGCCTAGATTGATAACAGAATTTTAAACTCTTTAATTCTATATACACAATCATTAAACTCAGTTAAAAATAAAAGTTATCTACTTAATCTAAGGAAAAAGTCTATTAAAGCAAATAGGCACAATCTCAATTGGAATCATTTCCAACAAAGTATCTCACTAAAGGATAATATTCATGTCCTTGGTTCATTTATGACTCTCTGGTTGCACTTTATTCAGCGGAATGAACAATATGCAAAAGTGATCTGATTCCTTTTCTCTGTAAAATTACACCAGCTTTAGAAATGTTTATATCACACAGTCAAAAGGGAACACTGAAATCGCTGCTCACTACTATTACAGACACATGTCTTTAGATACTTGTGGTGGATTTTGTCCTAAGACACCACGTTACAAAAACTAAGGGATAGGTGTGTAGCATCTGTATGTAAACATACACCTTTCCCTCACTGCTGAACTTGGTTCATGCTTTTCTATTACCTAATGAGCATCTGGGTGACTTTTGATGTCAGATTCAATTTCAATTGTAGCAGTTGTAGCTCTTTCAATAGGTGAAATCAACCATGCAGGCTAAGCTCAGCTTGAATTTTGAAGAATGCTATTAGAAGGTGTTAGCAACCATAGCCTAATCAGTACAGCCCTGAACTACAGGTAGTTAATTGAAGTGTTGACTGAGGAAAAGCTCAGGATGACTCTACCCTAATATGTCTGCACACAGTCCAAGATACCTGTAAATTCTGGCCACAAAACAATCCATAGAAAACCAATTTAAGGATAAAGAAACATCTAAGAAAATTGTTTCTTTTTAGAGAAGCACAGATGCATAGACATTAAGGATCTCTACGAGTCAGAAATACCACTGGTTTGTATGTTTCAATCATTGGGGATCAGAGAGGTAAATTCAGCTTAAATTGCCCAACCCAGGTAGAGGCAATACAAGACATTTTGGGTATTTTAGGTTGTTCAGAAGATGGAAACCCTGCTGGGCATATTTTCTAACTTCATGTTAGACTTTACATTGTGAGAAAGGAGAGAGAAAAAGGAAAGGACAGGCAGTGCAGTAACTTCGAGGTCTAATACTGCATTCAGATAAAAACCTAAATGATTATCAAAACTTCCTTGAAATATTTATTTTTATTTCATTTGTGGTTGGTTACTTCATCTTACAGTTATTTCTTTAAAAATTTGGAAATCAGCAATCATACCAAGGCTGCTGAACTTTGAATGTGAGGAAATAGTCTGAAACATTTCCCATATCAGGACTAACTCCTCATTTATTTTCCTATTTAAGAGAGCATTGCTCTGCATGCAAATGGGCTGGTGCTTACAGCAGTGTTTCACTGATAGAATATCAGCATATGTTATGAATACTGATGAAATTCATATCCTCTTATAATGTAGCACTGCATTTTTCCAATTCCATTGTTAGGTGCCTTCCGATTCCAGCACAGGACTTGCGTGTGCCTTTTCTAACATTCATTACAGTCGGTCTCTCTCTTCCCTAACGTCTTCAATTATATTCAGCCCTTGTTTTGAAATGGAATCCCAATATTGTCAGGCTCACTTTAAAGGGCATTTTAATAATATTCAGGTTGTGTATAGAACTGTTAAAGGTAAAAACAAAGTAAATGAGATTTTAGATAAGCTTAGCGTATTTTCAAAGACTCTCAAGCAATTGGGATGCTGGATTGCCCTTAGTTACAATGAAAATCGAACATCCAAATCCCTTCCATGAGACTGAAAACTGTAGATTAACAAAAAGCAAGAACACTTAATTGAGGTTGACCTGCTGCAGTATCTGGCCGTTGATCTTTTGTATCTTGGCAATTTCCAGACTTTGCATCATCAAGACCTTGAATGTATTTGCTCCACAATTGGTAAGACATGACAAAGCTGACTTTAAAAACCCTGTGGCACTCAATTGGGAATTAGTTTAAATTTCTGGGTTTGCTTCTAAACTAGATTACACAAGTATGTTATTTTCTGTTTAATTTATTTTATTATTAGTAAGAAAAACATAACTGATTTTGTAACATTTCAGTTATATTGCAATGGTTTCTCCATAGATCTGCATTATAACTGGTTTTCCAGTATACTTGCACACTTTAAGATTCAATAGAATTGTCCTCAAACTGACCTAAGATTGTTGTGGTACTAGTTTTCAAATGGCTTTGGTATTGCAAATTCACTACTTTTTCAAAATGTTTTGAAGTAAGATTAAAAATAGAATTACAAATATATTCATTGTGCATGAACAGTGAAGCTAGTGTGCAAATGTTTCCTCACTTTATATCCCTTATTATTTAGTAAAAGACTGCTATATATTTGTGCTTTCAGTAAAAAAAGTTTAACCTTCATAGAGGTGCATATAATTTCATACATAAGCAGGTAAAAGAACATTTTTTCTAAGTATGCAAGACAATACAGCTGTCTGCATCTATCTGCATCGACTTAAGATCATAAGCTTTAAAAAAATCTGCCTTCTGCATTTAATAATTGTGGCTGAAGTTTGTCATAAAGTCCTGAAGTTCAGCTTGTTCAAAAATAAGCAAGAAAGTCACATTTCACATGAGTATATTCACACACTACAGTTCAAACCTTAACTTCTAAATAAAAACATGATGTCTTGAGACTCTCAAAACTGCAGATACCGGTTGCTGTGGATATGTAATAAATGGCAAAGGGTCCGTGCTGTTCTTCATTCCCTGTTGACATTTCCAGTGTTTTAATTCTGAACAAGGAAAGCTATATAACCTTTGGGGCTCAGACATGTCATGTGTGTGTCACCTCCACTTCTGTTCGTATCAGTGTGAAAAGAGGGTCTCTGAAAAATAAAGCTTCATGCAGAAGTAGGCCACGTAAGAGACCCATCCCCATTACAGTGGTTCCTCAGCACCTTCTGAAAGATGATCCTACAAATGCTATTACGTCCCCGTAAGCAAAAATTCACCTCTTATTTCACTTTTAGCCATCTACTTCAGGAGCTGCTAAGCCTGCTTCTTAGCAAACCAACCAACCCTAGATCAATGTTTGCCAAAACTTATGACACTGTTCCCCAAAGATCAAGAATTTGGAACATTCTTTCCTCCTCTGCTAGCAAGGATGCCAAAGGAGAAAGTATGAACCAGCCAGTGTTTCATGGAGTAACTGAGCATCGCTGCTGTGATTGGATACTGAGAAAGTGAATGAAAATACCTTGAGCCTCAGGCAACAGCTCCCAGAGTCACTCTTTTCTGTTTCCACGTGGTGTGAAGCAAGAGCTTCTCTCCTGTGCAGCTCAAAGTCTGGGAGAAAGGAATGGGATAAGATTAAAAGCATGTTCCAGCCTGGCCTCCTCATCTGAAAAAGAGCTGTGGGAACTGCAGCCATGTCGTAAGTGTAACCACTTTACAGCTTTCCCAACTGCAAAGATGGTTTTACTATTTTTTCAAGTGTTGGAATTCTAATATTATTTTAAATTTACCTTTTTAGAAGTAACTGCACCTTAACACGCATGCACAAAGAGAAGTATCCCAATCTTTTAGCATCCAGATGACCCTCTGCCCACCTATGCATGTATTGACAAAACACTACAATAAACCACTGGTTTCCCATAAAACCAGTCTGTGTGTTTCCAAGTGGATATAAGTATATTAAACACCAGGCTTACTCTTTCATTCCACCCACACAAAACCTCTTTTTTCCTTTTTACTATCCATTATCCCCATTATGACCTTTTATTACACAAATGTTCTTGAGGTGGTTTTTCTTTTGTTCTATACCCACATGGCCAGCTACAGAAAGAATATTTTCATGATCTCTCAATAGGACTTGTGGGTGCTATAAAAATAAATGTGCTGTAGTTATGAGAAAGTTCAAATTATTGTTGGCTTTTTAGATAATTTTTTTATTTAATTTTATTAGTATCATCTCTAGTTTTAGCACTAGCTTGAAAGCTATTCCTATGGTGCATAGGCAAAGCCTCATCAATTTTGACAGTATGGCTATGCAAATATTCTCCCTTCAAGTACCTTAATGAATAATTAATATTATGCTTAGAGATCTAGCTGAAAGCACCAATCAGAGGGCTCAAATAAATTGGATTGGTATTGAAGAAATTGTTCCCCATGCTCATCAAAAAGATTACTGTGTCTTTTAGAGAATAGCTTTAACAATATGAAATAAAGCCCTCTTGGAATAACCTGCTGATATCTGCATGAATAATCAGATCAGCTATAACTTATCTGTCATAGTGCTGGCTGGTTTTGAAAGACATCTTCTGTAAAGGTATTGTTTTGTAATGACAGAAATCAAACTGATTTGGGGAAAGTAACAATCTCTTTTTGTCTTACTTTTCCTTCATCTTTGAAATAGATACTTCCAGTATGCCAGTTTGAAATCACAAACAAGTGACAAAAGCCATTATTTTACTGCAGGAAGGACAGAAGGTAGTCTGCCAGAAGTTGTCTTATATCAAAATAATTTTATTTTTGCTTAAAGAATATTAGATTTCTCTGTGTTTAGACCCTTCAACAATGTGGGTTTCAATGTGGCTCATGAATGATACACTTTATAAACCAGGTGCGTGTTGGGCATACTGACACTGTGCGTAGTGTTTCCCTGCTGAACACAGCTCTGAGTGGGAAAAAGGCAGCAGTCAGGAGGCTTGCTGGAGGACATAACTGTGACCAAAAGACATAGGAGGGATTTTTTATTTCTCTGACAACAATTACCAGATACAATTACCGGCACAGTGAGAAGTAACTTGCTCCTACCTAAAGACAGCGAAACCTTTAAATACTGTCTTATTTCTCAAAACATACTGAAACCAATTCTTCATAATTTCAGACAAATCCTGGCATTCTGGCTCTTCAGCATTTTTTTTTCCTGAGTTAGTGTGTGCAATCAAATGTAGAACATTTGAAAAATCAAAGAGCATTTCTACTTATCTGATTAAAGGTTTTTTGTTTTTTTATTCTTGTGAAAGGTGATCAGAGCAAAAGTGTCAGGTTTTATACAACCTCCCTTCAATGAGAAAGGTCAGCAGCAGCCTGAGAAGAGCTCAGCAGCTCTGTAGCACACCAGCCTCTCACCCTCAGGAAATGGCCGTTTTCTGCTCACTCTGTTTTATCATTACGTTGTATCCTGGAAATTCCGGATTCAGATCCCATGTACTTATTTTTAGGTTTCCAGTTTAGGAAGGCTTCTCTGTTCAGAAGATGTGTTAAAACAAAACTGACTTAAAGCATACATTTTAGAGAATCTGGGAGCATACAACCTGTGGTCTTCCTTGAGAAACACATAAATGATTTAAGGAAAGAGCTGGGATCCATTTATGCAGAAGGACATCCGCATGAAGCTGTTCCAAAGCCACACAAGTCTCAGCCCAGTGTATAGGTATATAAAGCATATACTGTATAAGCTGGCAGAGCACTTGGCTAGAATTACTAGAGTAAGTTGCACTGGAGGAAGACCTATCTTGCATCAATGTCACATATTGCTTACGGGTTGGGCTTTCCCATCAGCAGAAGCAAGTAGCAGCAGTTCTGTTTTAGCCATCTCTGCACAACACTGTCAACTTGGGTACCAAAATTTATATATCAAAATATAGGTTAAAAAAAAAAAAGCAAGAGAAGTAGGGTTTTTTTAACAAAAATCCCAGTATTTCTAACATGTAAAAAAAATTAGTTACTTATACCCAGCTTTGTTTGTTTTTCTATACCTCCCACAAGACCAACAAATTAGTGTGACAAATGATGGATGGCCACTCCATACTGCCTGTGTTTACTATACTGTATCACAATTATACAGACATCTGTGCTTGAAAACTTTGCTTTTCTATTGTGGGAAAGCACTTCTGTCACCAAAATGAAAAACTGAGATGGCTTATGAGAGGTAGCTGGCTTGTTTCTATGCATACAGGATTGCTGAATAATCCTTAAAGAGTTTTTAAGATTTATATACATGGTGTTTCAGTTTCTTTTGTTATGTACCTTTTGACCATCCTACAATTATGTCTTTACAGCTCATAAGAAAAGGAGCCCAATGTTTTAAGGATGCTATTAGGACACCTGTGAAAGCACGTGAAATAATGATAAAATAATACTTAAGAATTTAAAGGCAGTAGATACCATTGCAATCACCAAAGTTCTCACAAACGTCTAGTAACTCAGCATCTGGTAGAGTATACATCTAAACAGACACTTGGTCTAAAATTAACATTTTCAAAGCAGTTAGGAGGGAAGACGACTTCATGTAAAACAATTAAAAACGTGACCTATCTTACTGGAAATTCCAGCAATACGCCAAACTGCAGCTAATATATGAATTGATTAAACTGTTTTTTAACACTGTTGAAAATGTAGAAGCAGATTTAACTTTGTCCATGAGCAAGTAATACACCCAATCCAGAAGTTTAGATTATAAATAAAAAAACCCCTCAGAACATTAGGACCAACTCCAAACATGTCAGTGCTCAAGTGGTTCAGACCACAGCAACTATAAATGTATTTTAATAATTTTTGGAAAATTACTGGAGCACGGGGAATTTTTGTTGGTCTAGATATCTGGCACATTTTACCTTATTTTATGCCTAATATCAGTGGGGCATATTGGCAAGAATTAACCAAAAAGCAGTGAAAATAAATTAATATAAGGGGACAAAGCCTTGATTTTGACTGTTTTCAATGTTTATTGCCATGTTCACATGAGTTCACAGAGTCATTTTGACACTTTCTAGTCCTAACGAAACTTCAGAATGAATTCCTCTTTGTCAATTTAGCTTATAAAATGTAAAGTATCCTTGATTTATGCATCCTCATACATAATAATCACTGAAAAATGTAAATACATTGTTGACGGCTGTCTATGTTGATGATTAAATGAGACACTAAAAATGACATCTTATTTTCACTGCCAGACCAACATATCCTAGCAAGAGCAGCAAATAAATTGTTTTCACCACAATGAAGTGTGACAAGAAAAAAAAACCTAAAGGGGAACAAAAGCAACAGGGACTGGGTTTACAAAATATCTCAACTACTGAATGAATTAAGGCTCAAATCTCCATGTCTGAGGAACAGTGCCAAGAAGATTACAAGATCAAAACTCTACACTGATATAAGATTAAAATATCATACCAGGTTCAAAAGCAGAATTGCACCTGCTCCATAGTGCAGTTAGCAGGGGCGCTCCTGTCTGGTTCTGTATCTTTTCACCCGAGAGGACATCTAAATATATCTGATGGAGGTTTTTTTGAGGAAAGGCAGAACTGCATAACAATGAAATTAACAGCTCTGGTAACAGAGCAACACTTGCTCCTGACAAGTAAACAAAGCTAGGCAAGCTGAAAGCATCTTGCTTAACTTCATTCTTAGGCACACCTTCCCCCCCCTTACAACTCAGCACCATGCAAATAAACACACTTTTAGGAAAAAAAAAAAAAATATATATATATAGCCATAAATTTAATGAAACAAATCCTCACACTTTTGCTTTGGCAAAAATTAAAAGTTCAGTTTGTTTACCTTGGGAGCATTTTAAAATCCATTTATTTTACTTTTCCCTCCCACCTCCCCCTTTTCTTATTTTATAGAATTGCATATTTATTTAGGTTGGAAAAGACCTTTAAGATCACCAAGTCTGATCATTAACCTAACACAGCAAGTCTACCATTAAGCCATGTCCCTCAGCACCCACACCTAAACATCTTTTAAATACCGCCACGAATGGTGACTCAACCACTTCCCTGGGCAGCCTTTCCAATGCTTAACAGTGCTTTGAGTGAAGAAATATTTCCTAATATCCATCCTAAACCTCCCCTGGAACAACTTGAGGCTGTTTCCTCACCCTATTGCCTGTTACTTGGGAGAAGAGACTGAATCCTCCTTACCACCAGCGGGACTTGTTTGTTAAGAGTTCCAGCCTGTAAGATACCTTGTTTCACTGAAGTGTCCCTACCTGCACACACTAAATGCCTGTGTGAAACGCTCTGATCCTAATTTCAAATGATGCTCATCATCAGACTGTACCTTCTGCATAGAACATGCAGCATCTTCTGGAAGAGCAGCATAACAAGATCAGTGTAATTACAAATTTCTCTGCAGTGGAAACTAAGGTTATTTTGCATTACATTAATTTATTTTGGAATGTGTTTTGCTGCTTTGCTTCCTCTGCATACATAGATCACATTCTAGTTATTTTCTGCAAAGGGTTCAATTATGCTGCGCTTAATAACTCAGAAAACCTGGCAATTTTAGTAACAAATATTTTTAATTCTTAAGCATAGCATAAATGAATACATCCATTTCCCAATACATGCATCCCTTCAAAAACATAGAAATGCAAAGCACTGATCTGCACTTGAATGTATTTTTCCTTCCTCTCTCCCATATTGTCATTGCTCTCTATACACCACAAAAGAATAGGCAGAAGCCACGTTAGATGGGTACAAATGCACATGCTGAGTATGTGTACTGCTGTTCTGGCTGATTTCTGGTAGCTACTGCAACAAAATACGTCTCCCAGACTATTTAAAAGGCCCCCAAACTACTTTAGCACCCAATTCCCATTCATTCAATAATTTAAAATGCCACTATATTTCAAAGCACTGTAGTCAGAACTGGTCTTATCACTTGCACTACAAAACACATACAGAAAATTATTCCAATCCATCACAGCAGCACAAGAGTTCCCAGTGATATGTGCAGTTATTTTGCACAGATGCAGGAAGATAATTCTTAAAGGCACCTTAAGCATATAAGCTTAAGGTTTGGTTTTAACTAATTTGATTTTAAAGGACAAGTGTATGCAGTTAATACTTAATTTTTCCTGGAAACATACAAATCCTGACAACCTTTGTCAACAAAGATTTCTCTGGTCATCAGGCAAAACCACAGGCAAAGAGGACCATGTGGCCAAAAATTGCAGCTAGGACAACCAAGCAAGGAGCCACGCGAAGCTTCAGGGTTCTAAACTTTTAAACCCACAGTTCCTACCTTCCATATGAACATTTTTTGCCACTAGGTCCAGCCTACCCTGGGTATCACATGAAACTTTCCCACTAAGAAACATTTTCAAAAAACTTTATTGTGGAAGGAAAATAGCTCTAAGTGGGAAATATTAAGAACCTCAGTGTTTTCTGAGTGCGCATCATACACAATTGCTGTTTAGAATGCATTTCATATCACAGAATATTAATATTTTACAAGGGAACGAAAAAGCTAACAGACTAATGGAGAAAAGAACCATAGCATATTTGCAATATTTTTTTTCAGATTATTTTAGATGATTTAGATGGGGTTTTTTTTTTCATTTTCACTCTTCTTTTTCTACATGGAACAAAGTCCCTGATTTCTTGCAAAGTTTTTACAGTCTTTTAATGCTATTTCAACTATTTTTATTGAAAAAAAAGCATATCACACATAACTGTTCAAGCTAAGGGCACCTTCTGCAACCAAATGAGCTTCCGTGGAGGCATTGCTGTCCAGAAACAGATTTAACTCCAATGCCTTCAAAAATACAGTGGGAGAGAGAGAGACAATGGCAAAATGTTAATCCTTTTTGAGGTTAATTTCATGTGATCGGTACCATCCATTGACTCATCTAAGGTAGCTTATTCTGCTACATTCATAAAGTTTGCCCTTCTATCATGCTTTATTGTGTTTCCCTAAAGCTAGTTCAAGTTACTTATGATCACACTTACTACATCTCCTCCTTAACAGGTGAAAAGACCATGTTTACAAACAAGAAAACAAACAAGAAAGCCCTCAGAGTTTTCCATTTTGGAAACTGGATGAAATGTTCACAAAAGGGACTTCTATTGCAAAAGACAACGTCTTTTAACAAACTCCCTTGTACCTTTATATGCTTTTTCTCCTACCTTAGATTCTATTTTTACCAGCTGTTGCCCTAGTGATTTTGCAGATGGCTATAGGCACAGATGGACTGGAAGTTCATACTATAAACATGCAGCAAAGGAGAATCCATGGTTTTGCACTGCTTCAGTTACCAGGATCTGCAGAGATGTCAAAGACATGTTATTCCCCATTTGGCAATATGCTTTGATTGCTAATTAATGCAAACAGCTTGTTGTCTACAGTAATACACAATTACTTCTCAGTGACCACATGGCTTACAACAATTTCAACAAGCAGTTCAGAAGCCAAAAACATTCCATAAATAAGATGCTGACACTAAGCTTGTGTACTTTTATTTAAAGATGTAATATTGTAGCCATCTGGAAAACTGTTTATTTAATAACATTCAGCAACATGGGACTTGCCACCTGTTAATTGGCAAGTTATCAGCAAAACAGGTAGCCAAAGGCATGACTGGATCCAGCTTTTAGGGGTAGGGAAGAAGAAAGAGAGAGTGACTGACTTATAATGGCTTCTTTACTGGGCCACTCATTTTTGAAAAAGAGAAAAGAAGTCCAATTTCCATGGAAAATCATCATGGAATAAATCCAAGCACTGAAAAGGTATTTTACTTTATTAGTGAGAAACGGAGCTCTTTCCTTCTCTCTCGAAGAAAGCAGAAGAGTCTTTGGTTAGCGTTTTCACAATTAATGCATGACAAAAGCTCGAGGCTTGGACTTACTGCAAGCTCTGCAGACCTACCAGCAATGCCATTTATTAAGAACATGGGTGACTCTTCCTGTCCAGCACATGTCAATCTATAACAGTATAAAGACACTCAAACAAGCTTGGCAATTTAAAGCAACTCCATGAGGTGGCATGTGAATGCTAATTAACTTCCTAGAAATTTTTCCCCTGAGGCCAAACATTTTCTGAAATAGCTTTCTTGTAGTAAACATCTCAAAACAATCCTTTCAAGTGCACAATTCGTATTCTGTGCTCACAGCCCAAACAGTGTTCCAAGCACAGAAATCTTTTCACAGAACTAGATGTCCAGAAAAAAATAGCACAGAAAAGAGAATAAACTGGAGTTACCATTTCATAAATACATATTTAGGTTCTAACATATATTGCATCTGTACATAAATTCTGTCTGCTATCAAGTTAGAGGAAAGAAACCCTGCCAGGATTTTAGGTTATGTTTTTAAGTAGGGCTTAAGTCATCAGAGAACACACAAACCAATAGCTTCTGTCTGCGTTCCCATCAGGCTGCTTCAGTCCTTAAACTCTAAAAAACAAATTGCAGAAACAAAAACCAACAGTAAACAGGGCAATATCATTGTAGCCAGGCTTGTCTGTCTTGTCTCAAAACAACCACCCACACCCCCACTACAACAAAAGCACCTTTCCTACAGTCCTCTGGCTGCTTGGACAAAGATGCACTGGACTAACTATAGCTGAGGAAACGCACTTAACTCTTGAAGACTAAATCTTTCTCTAGAGCCTGTGCAGACCCCTCTGGTGCTGGTAACAAACCCTGCAAGAACACGCCAAGAGCAGTTACTTTATTACCACAGCATTTACCTCCCATCTTAGGCCAGATGATGGCATGACGGGAAAATAAGCAAAATAAGCTTGGTCACCACTGATGCTGTGTTATGGAAGCAGCACAGGTACAGAAGATGACTTGTATTTTCCTTGTAGAGTTATATAGAAAAAATAAAATATATATTTTTTTAATTAGGTATTATTTTCCCTTTAATACGCTGAAACATAAACGCTCAAATTTATTAGATTTCTTCTTCTGAACACAGAATGGGTAAGTGGATAGTTGAAAAAATCAGTTTTCATATATTTATAAGTTTGATATATTGGATACACATCTAGCACATCTATACTGAGTTAAAGATAGCATTACTGTACATGAGTGAACAGGTTCAAGATGGAATGAGAAAAAACTGCTATAACGAGGCAGTGTTTGTAAACGTTAAGTTTCAGCTGGTCTCCTGTAGGAATTTTTAGTGTGCTGAAACTCCTGTTATCTTTAAGTCTTTCCAGTAATGACAGAAATCAGACACAGAAATTAAAAAAAAAAAATAATGAAATCATGTTACATGAGCAACATTGATGCTTTCTTCTTATGCCCTTTCTCATGCAAATCTTAAAAGACTTCTAATAACTCTATTATTATTATTTTGTACATACTAGAAAACATATCAGATCACAATATTAAGTGCATATAATAAGGATATTTAAAGGAAAGACTTACTCATTACTATATTCACAGTGTAAAGTAAAGGAATAAGAGAAATCTCACCGAAAACAAATATAAAGCTAACTCACACAGGTCTCCAGTTTCTCAAGAAGGGATATCTTGGAACTAATGAGTACCATCAAATAGACTTCAAGACATGAACTGTTCACCAGTTCTTACTCTGACTAAAGAATCAGTTATTTTAGAGTTCTCCTCCCTTCACAAATGCACATGTAAAAGACAACAAAGGAATAAAATAATGTTCAGATAAGTTTTCGATACTTCTGCACAAAGCAGTTTCTAAAAAAGGCACCCACGCAGATTCAAACCCACCAGGCTTTGAAATATGCCACCAACACCAGAAGACTGTCATAAGGCTGCAACTCTGTAACTGCCCCCTCTAAAAGGTTTCTGCATTAAAATATTCTTTTTTAAATGCAGATTAACCTTTGCATTTTCTATACAATTAAATATTGTGGTTTCTATACAATTATCTATAGAGCATTCATCCCTGTAAAATGACATTTGGAAATGTTTTTTTAATTGCCCCACGCTTTTAATAAACTGCATACCAAATTACGACCCGAGGAGATGCAGAGATTGCAGTTGAATACCTTCCCAATGTTAACACCACATCAGATAGGTAAGTATAAAGAAGCAGCAATATATAATTAAATTGTAGTACTTTTTCAACATCATGACAGAGTCAAGTAGTTCTGACCTGTACTTGTTCTTTTTCACACACTTTATTTATAGAAATGTATGAACAAAAGTTTGTGCAAGTGGAGCATGGAGGATAACTTTTCCTCCCACAGATTTTTCATTTTTTTATTAAACAATGGTTTTCTGCTCCTGGTAGTTCCACCACTTGTAACTGTTGACTGGTGTCTGTCAGCAGAGCTGAAATGGTAACAGGCAATTTATGTCACCAATCTCTTAGTACCGTTGAACAACAGTCAACGATATGGTCCAAGAGAAATCCACCACTTCATTAATTATGCCTACAGTCATTAAAAGAGAACCTAAAACCAAAGTGTATTTCCTTATAATTTCTGTGCACACGTGGCAAGTGAAAAAATAAGGACCAAATTATGATTCCACAGTTTCAAAGAAACAGGCCTTACTGAAAAGTGTACCAAAATAAATGTGCTTTGATGGTGGCAATGTTCAAATATATCACTTGCACAAAGCACAACACACTTTTCCTGCAGTTTCCTTGTTTTTGCAATTTTCCTTGTTTGATTCATGAGCAAGGCAATCGGAGATGCTGCTGACATGCAGGAATTAAGTTCTGAGTCCCAACCCAAATGCCATGTGTAGTTTTGAATATGCACCTACCCTGTAGCAGCATAAAACACCTGCAAGAAGTACAAACACTGATTTGCAGCGTTCAGTCATGCACAAACGTGTACTGCATACACAGATGTAGCTTTAAAATACCGCTTGAACAGCAATCATTACAAAGGGAAAAACCACCGTATCCTACAAAGGAGGTAATCTGCTTGATGTCATTCTAATCTTAACCTGATTCCTTAACCTGCTTCTCTCTATTGCCATAAATGCTTTCTCTATTTCCTGCGAACAGCCCCAGTCAGAGCACCATTTTAGAACTGTTACTGATGCCTTCATCAGTATCTCCCTTCTACTGCAAGTACTACATTTCCAGCTACCTTGTCAGTGGCACAGAGTTTTTTTCTAGTCTATCCACCACCCTTTTGTTAAAATCATTATTCCCTCCCTTGCTGTGCCTCATTTAAACATTCAAACTGACAGTCTATTAGGTGTTCTGATGGCAGCTTCTTAAGAGATCGAGGTCTTTTTTGTGTCAGCCCCCTGACACACAATCTACATGTAGCAGGGAGGTGACAGACACAAAGAACATCATTTAAAAATGAGAGACAGCAAGAGAGAGACTTGCACAGAGTAAGCAAAATTGTTCTGAAAATGCAGTTCTGAAAACAGTGTTGCTGACTCTCAGGGTGAGGCAGCTGTTTGGATTGCCCACACAACCAGCATGTCAAGCAGTTCACAGGGCGATGGATCTAAAGCTGGTGTGGAAAAGTTTTAACTGTAATGGTCTTTCCTGTGTCTGAACACGTTAACATTGTGATGGGAGTTTCCTGTCATTTCCCTGTGCTGCTTCCACAGATTGCAAAAAAGACATCAGAAGCATCACCCAAATTATAAAAAGCTTGGGAGGAAAGAGTGCTTGGATGCCACAACAAGATCCGCAAGGTGTATGTAAAGATCCTTATTATATGTAGAACTTGGCCAGCTTATTCACATGACCTACTGCTGCCAGTAACAGACACCAAACAGGCAGAGAATCTACTGAAGGAAATTTTACTTCCTTATACTAACAGTACATTGTATTAATGATACAAACAACAGTCAAAACAAGAACTATGACACCAAGAACTCCGTAAGGTCTATTCTAGTTGATGGTAATAATTTCTTGAGCATCCCAGATTTATGATCATTGCTATTATTAACTTTTAAGACCATCTACTATGACTATTATCTTTGCCCATATATTACCAAAAATTTGTCCTTCCGCCATTTCTATTAACAGCTCTGATCATCAAGATAGAGGAATGAAGAAACTCAGTAAAATGTATTCTTTATCAGAGATGCCTACTCACCCATGTACACAAAGCCCCACTAACGGATGAAATTCATATTTTTGCTCCTGTAACAGGTGTCACAGAAGTCACATTTTCCCTCTACAGGAAGAAAGAGCACTGATTAAAATGAAATATTAAAAAAAAAAAAAATCAAAAAGGACTGGAAGTTCCAAGCTCAGCCTACTTCAGACTCGGAGAACTATTGGAAAATTACGTGCCACTCATTCTGTTTCAGAAACGTCTAGGATATTTTGTAACTTGCACTGGAACTTACTGTTGCAGTATTTATTATTATGAAGCACATTCTCTCAAAATAAATCACGAATAAAAGCCTGTCATAGTAATTCAATACATAAAAAGAAAGAAATCATGCATTTGTTGTTGATCTGTACCTTCCCTGCTTGTTCCCCACACTTCCCTCCTCAGTGGGAATGAGGGATCGCTAAGGAATAATTCTGCTTTCTCCACTTATTCTGTGTTTCACCTGCTCCATTCTTTCTTTGTACACTGAATGGTCACTTTTTCTGTTAAAGGTGTTTCTTTCCTACTGCTAAAAATTCATACTGAGAGCTCTTCTCTTGCCTAAAAATCAGCTATTCTGTTTTTTTTCTAGACAACTGTAACTTTCACAACTAAGCGTCTTCTATTTATCTTGTTCATTGAATTCGCTGCCAGTTGAGTACAATTCTTATTATCTGGTTCTTAACAGAAATTTGGTCCCTTATAACTCTTATTTTTAAACAGCCGCTACTGGCCCCCAAATCCATCACAATACTACACTCTACAATGGATTTGCATTTTCTACAACTTCTTAAGAAGTATCAAAGTCACACACCAACATAAAACTGTAGACTATACTGTCAAATATATACCTGCAGTTAAGGATTTTCCAAAAGTGATTCAGAACTACTCAAGAGATTAAAACGAACATCAATATATTTCAGCTCCTTGATTGACCTGATCCCTCAAACCATTATTTTTACCTCATGTTTCTATATATTTATACAAATGTTGTGATTGCCAACTACTGTGCAAGACCTTACCAGCCTACAGCTCGCTTTACCAAGTTATCATTTCACTTCCCCTTCATTTTCCCTCTCTATTATTCTCTGCCATTTTGAGCACCATGTCTTTCATCACATCACTAACCACGTGTCCAAAAAACTTGTTGAATTAATCCAATTTTTCCAGCAGTACCTCAAAGAGCACCTAGTAAAGTCCATCTCCCTTAATTCTGCACCACTGGCAAATGAAGGGACATTGCACTCTCAAGAAACACTCGACTTTTTGAACTATGAGCCACAGTTATGTTATCTTAATAACTTCAATAGGCACTCCAATTTCTTTCAATCCACACTTTTCCTTTAAATACTTCCCTTTCTTAAGGCTTTTAATAATCATTCATATATTTTAATATATTTTCTGCTAAGTTATCAATTTCTTTAAATTCACACATGGACTGGGTGAAAATAATGAAAATTAACTTACTACAAGATAAAAGTAATTGTGTAACAGACATTAAATAAGTTACTCAAGGATTATTATTGAACCTTTTCTATGGCTCTATACTTTATTACAACTTAGTCTGTTTCAGAAAAGAAGTATCAGTGCTATCAAGAAACAGATTGCAAAATCTGTTTTAAACAAATCTGTGGGTTTCATCTACTGTTTCTTAGATTAATTTCAATAATTTAATTTTAAGCTTTACACAGCTTCTTGTCTTTAAATCTGTAAACATCCATATGAGGGCTTTAAGAAATTTAGATCAATTGCTCTGTTGAAAAAACGGGGTGTTATCACTTACTGTTGTATAAATAAAAAAAAATACTTAAATTCCAGTAGAATGCACATTTCATCAAAACAATCAACAATCTACTTTCTTCAGCTAGAAAGTCACTGGCTCCATTATTGAAAATTCTGAAATGGCTAGTCAACAGACAATATGAAATGGGACAGTGTGATTTTAAAGCCTTGAAGTAAAACTGAATTACTCCAAAAATACCTTGAATTATTTTCCAGGCAGTTATGCTACCAAGAGCAGGACTAAAGCTCTTTCCATAGCCAAAAGCCAGGACTTGTATTATGCAACACCTTAGTTATCTATAATGTGTATCACGCTGAGCCATTCATCCAAGAATATCCTTTGCCTCCTTTAGGGTGAGAGGTAATTTAACCTCTGTACTAGCTCATTTCTCCCAAGACTGCCAGTCTTGGGAGAAATTACAAGATTAGCCTTACAATGAGAACAAATGTGCATTAGGCAGAGGAATTTAACCCCACTTTCACCCTAAGGCTAATATACAACACTAAGGAACAGAGTTTTTCTCCTAACCTATTGCAGTTTGAAAAGGTGAAGTATCTTATTTGCTATTAAAAGGTAAAATATAAGTATTCTAGGTTCAGCAGCGAAGGCTTAAATAGCTTATTGACAATCTTTTATTCCCTTAATATACTATTTCATTGTAATGGCCAAAATCATTATGCAGGAATACACTCTGGGAGTCAAGTTGTGTAATTCAATATCCTTTACTACTGATGTGTTGTTTCCAATCTTGTGTAATAGTGCCTCTCTCTCTAAATCCTCTTTTGAGAACATAATTGTCCATTCATTTGGTGAGAACAAATCAGTCTTATACACAAACAGCCTTATTACAGATACACATCTGTCCAGTTAGAACTACAAAATGCTTTTAGAAGTGCACACAATATGGGACACTACTTTTACTGTGCAAAAAAGAGCTAATAATGCAAGTCAAACATTAACAGGTTTATGGCATTGTGCACTATCACTACTATAAAGAACTGAGTAAGCCAAATTTACCTGACATTATTCAGTTGGTTTTTGTACTTAGTTATAGCTAGCAGTATGATTACTAACAAGTGCTTGGCTATGATTACGCAACAAGGAACTGTTGTTGACTGGGCACAGGACACTAGAAATTAAAGTATTTTCTCTACACGATTGAATCAAGCTCCCTATGTAAAGTGAAGCATCAGGCTGAATCACGCATAATGTGCCAGAGAGCTCAATCCTAGTGTTAATGTAAGGGGAGCTTAAGTAATAATCTTGGATGTCTACATTTATAGGGATGGGAAAATTACTTTAACTAATTTTAAGTGTTTTTCTAACCCTAAGGACTTCAAGGGTGAACAAGTACACAATTCCTACCCCTGTCCACTGTATTTTTATTGCACTGTGTATAAGCTGAGCAACCTTTGACTCAAAAAGAAAGAATAGTTCATTACGGCAAACTAGCACGCAGTTCAGATGATGAGAATGACCAACATGAGTGAACAAAATCAGAGATACAAATTTATTCTCCGTTTGTTCAAGCTAAATGCAATGCAGTCTCGAATCACTTGATGAGATTTGATCAAGGAGTGATTACACCCCAGTAATTATAAATAACAAACACAATATCCCAAATTTAAACCACCATTCTAACTAGGTCAGCAGAGAACAGGAGAGCAGCCCAAATGCCACAGAAATTATCACATGAAACAATGTTAGGAAAATTATAAGGAGTTTAGAAATCAGAGGGGATCTTTTCCACATATAAACAAACACAAGATCAAAAGCCTGACCTATGATTTTCTGATTCACAACATGATTCAGCACTTGGAATTTGATCTTACACTAGCTGAATAAGAAATGGACTTTTCTGACATTTTTCATAAACTGCAATTTTTTTCTTTTCAGAAAGACTGGAGTTATTTGAATTTTTATTTTTCTCCTGTTAATGATTTCCATCCCATCAGGAAAGAACACTCCTGGACTATTTGGCCCTACAGAAAACCTTGCGAAAACCACAGCTTTCTGACAGAAAGACAGCAAGTGATCTGTATTGAGACAGAAGCTCAACACCTCCAACACATTTTCACAAACTTGTTTTACTTTGATCAATCAGTGTTTGTTAATAAAAGAATGTCTTGTCCCAAAATTGCAAATGAGAAGGGGACTATGCATTTGAGTTCACCATGTAAACCTTTAGGCAGATGATACTTCAAGGCACAGGAAAAGTAGATTCCTTCTACCTTGGCAGCGCTGTCACTGGTGTCGCGTTGTCACATACTATGCCAGTTTGGTGCTAACAGTCCAATGAGGCAAGTATACTTTCCAAACAAGATAGAGCAGCTTTAGAGAGGTACCACAGAACAAAAGGCACCTACATGGTTAGTCACAAGGAGTTGTTTTAAAGTACAGTGAGTGTTCTACGTTAATAAAATAGCGTTCTACATTACACCAGTCCTCTTCTATTCAGTCTTGTATGTCTCAAACATTACCTGCTTGCCACATCAGCCTAGTGGTTGGCAACCTTCTTATAAACACCAAACCTGACACTGAAAACTCCCTGTTTACACCCATCCTCCCAGTCATGGAGACCTACTTCCTCTTGGCTTTCCTTTTCCTGCAGCACTGAAATCTGGAACACATTTCTCTCCTCTTTCTCTTTTTATGGTTCAGTTACTGAAGCACGCTCTAATGCCTCTTACCTAACTTCTTTACCTCTGATTATCTCAATAGCCATTGTTGCATCCCACATTGCTCTTCCACTCAGCTCAAATTGGTAGCTCAGTTTTCACTTACCACTAAACACCATGTTTCATGCCTGCTGACATCTTCCAGTGGTGCAATATTGGAACTGATATTCAAGGTTAACTGGGGTTACAGATAAACTATGAAGATCTGACCAGAAGAACATGAGAACTGAGTTTGCTTGGTCAGTCTGAATTTATCATCATGGTAAGATCTGACACTTAAAACCAGTAGCTTCTTGTGGGGGGTTGGTGATGAAAAGCTGAATTGATAACTACATGGTTTCATGTTCGTGATGGAATAGAATTCTGACATGCTCCACTTCTTCAATTTTTCAGACAAATATAAACTAATCAAAACTCCCAAATAATACAAAAAAATCCCCCACCAAAACACCTCCAACAAAAAAACCCAAATAAAACCAAACGGAAAGTATTTATTCCATATTTTCAATCCATCTTAGAGAGTAAGATATCCCCTTTTGCACAAACCCTGTGTTGGCACTGAATGCAAACTACTCAAGGATTGAATGACCAGAGTTGACACCGTAACTATGAAATTACGGTGGTCTCTTTTTCATTCTTCTCTGGAATTCAGATGCAAAACAGAATTAAGAAGAAACTATAGCAATTACCTAGCTCCCTTCTCAAGACATTCTTGTTTGGATATGATTTGATGGACATTAATTTTACCCAATTTTTATCATCCTTTTCTTGGGTTTATCTAAATTACCCACTAATGAGATTAACCACAGCAATGTGCTGAACTCATATAGAAAACACCTGAAAACACACCTGACTTTGCAAAAAGCTGGGCTATGACTGACATTTTCATATCTGCTTTTGTCATGACAGAACTTGTTAAAACAACCTAAAATAACACTTTAAAAGAATAAAGAATTGAACAACAATTTTGCAAGCCCCCAATCAATTCGTAATTAAATCCACACAGCATACCAGCTATAATTCAGTTACGCTTTCCTATGTGTACTTCAGGTGAAATAAACTGATTATTTACATGTCTATAGAGACTGTGTGCTTCCAGTTTCTTCCATCCCAAAGTGAAATAGTCGTTCTCTTCTCCTTTTTCTGCCAATGGAGAATTGTATGACACCTTTCATTTTCCATACAAAGACACTAACTAAATTTTGAGGAAGTGTAATCTTTTTTCATTAGTGGGAAGTGAGAGATGCCATGAATCCTTCACTCTCCTCACAAATGCAGAGCACACAGTAGGGGCTAATAATGAAATAATTAAATACACAAACAATCATTAAGCTAATACTTGGTGTTGCAGCCCTTTTTTATGACTTATCTTTCCAATAGAGTAGTCTTGAATCTTTCCTGTAAACAGCAGGGCAGTATTTGTGTGAGGCTATACATTCATGTTCTTTTATGCCTTTTGGTACAAACACACATGGCGTAATAATTTTTTTATATGTATGTTTTTTTTCCTCAGACTGTTAAGAAACAAAGAACTGCACCACCTAAAGGTACTGTGGGTTTTCTATAAAGACTGTAGTCCAGACACTTACCAATCAGTCTACCGTTTGTCTGGTGCTAAAGCAACGTTGTAATTTACTGTCACAATATCAAAAAGTGAGGATTATAGAAATGTAAACATCAGAACCACTCAATTCTTGGGTCTGCAGTGACACTTTCCAAAGTTACAGGCAACAGAATAACAAAAGCACGTGCAAAGAAAATGGGATCAGCCAAGTTAAAATAAAAACAAAAAAAAAAATCAAAAATTTCACAGGAAAATTAAACATAAGTTTACCTCACCCAAGAACACGATGAGTTCTTTACCATTTAAGGCCTTTACCCCAAGGTATAATTCAGCCCAGTCTAATAGGTATGCTCGAGTCAAACCACTGCGCTAGCCACAAGTACCAACAGGTGAAGTCTTTTTATAGGGCTATGGAGCATATTGGCCAAGATGTCAAGACCTCTCACAGTCTTAAATCTTGGGATTCATGTTAATGTTGCAGACAAAAATGTCAATGTATAATGGTATTTGTTTCAACATACAACTCCTGTGTAAAGTGAACCCAAATTTCTCATCTCCAAGTCTACACTGCTATTTCATGGTAAGAAACCTAACCGTGTGTTTCAGTGTAATCAGCTCACACGACTAAATGATGCAACACATTCAGTGTTGCAGTGTGTCCAAAAATGTAATAACATGAAGGCATTTTGTAGCTATTGAAAAATTTTTGCTGCCACTGTAGAAATTCTCCACACATGATAAATAAATCTGTTGTTCAGTGAAATCAATAAAATCATTACTACTCATCTCCTTAGATCCACAAACACATGTGTTTGACCTGGTCCTGACAAAAAAAAACCCCAAAACTTTAAAATATAAACTAGAGCATATTCTATGCTGAACAGACCACCTCCTTGCTTGAATTAAAACTAAAACTCAGTTGTCTACCATCTGATTTTAAAAGCAGATATAAGCATTCTTTAGCGTCAGACTGCTAACACAAGCCTGCTGTCATACACTTGGAACTGTTAGGATTAGCTTGTCAGTGCCTGCTCACACGAGACCACGAGCAGTAAGACGTCGCATCTATTGAGCCACTATGTAAAGCCAGCAGAATCTTCCCTGGTTTTTGTAAGAACAGAGCTTCTCCTCTAGCATTCATACCACCACCGTAGCAAATCCCAGTCAGTCATTCGTATGTGAAGGTATGCCTGTACGTACACGACAGAGCATTTTTATTTCTAAATGTTTATCCACATCATCCATTAAAAAAAGACACAGCAAACCAAAAAACAACAGAAGTAGTCCAGCAGTTTAAAACCAGACTTTGGGGGGGAGAGGCAGCTTTGCTTTCAGACTGTAGGAAAATTATGAGGCCCACAGAATTTTTTGATGCCATTTCCTTGGCCTCATAACAGCCCACCTGGTATCACTCCATGAATAGAGGTCTGGCCTACTTTCTCTTTTATTTTGATTTAAACTAACATGCAATAGTTGGCAAAGTACACAAAACTCAGTAGTTTATAGAAGTGCTACGTAACTCAAAAATACCAATAATATTGAGTGCTAAGTGTGGCTCCATCTTTTCTTCTCATTACTATGCTTAAAACCCATAGTACAGATACCATTTGTGTTTTCAGGGACAATGTACTGCACTTATACACTGCAAGTTAATGAGAGAGACAGAGCTCCAGTGCTACATAGCTTTGCTTCAACCACTTCAAGTTTGATACTTAATACACAATCTTGGAAAAGATTATGTTTAGTAATAAACCTCAACTTTCATTAAGGGGATTATTGTATTTTCTGTCTTTGTGTCTATGGCTTGATTCAGCAAGGGAAATAAAATTAGCTCTATGAGAGGATTGTCTTTCTTCAGTTGCACAGGTAATTAAGTATGAAAGAAAAAAAGTATAGTAATTTTTAAGTTATTTTAAACAAATTTTCCTGATTTGCTACCATCAACTCTCACTAGAGGATGACATTTTGGTATGCCGGAAAGAAACAGGAGACACAAAGAAACACAGGTAGCTGTTTAGTTTAACAGCTTGAAAACAAGGAGGTGATGCCATTCAGCTACATGCAGCATCTCACCTTTTTAGAGCTCCTCAATACCCTACAAGTTTGAGGCTTTTGGATGATACGCGATTCTATGGACATCACAAGAAATCTTTTCTTTTCTTATGAGAATTTTGACTGAATGGGAGCATTCATATTATAAGTGCCACTCTGAAGGTATGAGAATGGCCGGAAAAGACTTACATGAGCATCTGTAAACCTCCAAGAGGTTATCGAAACCAGAGGAAGCACATTAGAGGGAAGTTGCAGAGCAGACAGTTTCATTAAGAACTTCCTGTCCAAAAGAGAAGAAAAAAAGATGTTTAAACTGATTTTATTTTATTTTTGCTATTTCCTGAAAAAAAAAAATCAAACAACCCAAAAAACAAATAGCAGAAATGTGTCTGTCGACAAGTAGGAGACACGAAAGTCACACAGCTTTTTAAATGCAAACAAAAATACAGAAGCTACAGGGAAACTGAAATTAAACATCTGAGCTCTCTCTTTAAATGGACAGTGAAGCTCTCATATGACTTGAATTATTCCTTTTTGCAAAGTCTCCCTCAGTGCTGGGACAATCAGTGTTCTTTTAAACACAGCAGCATGGATGGAGTTTCTGAGAACAAAGAGAAAATATGGAAGTTTCTGAGAACAAAGGAAAATATGGAATTGGGAAACTCTTACTTGGAGAGCATTCTTTTAAGAGTAGTAGCTTATCTTTACATAGCAATAGAAATTGAATAATCGCAAAAGACATTAAACAAGTTCCTGTTAACTCCTGAAGGCAGCGTGGATCAGATTCCCTCCTGCTAGCATGGAGGTGTGCAAGAAGTACCTAACAAGAGGGAATTCATCACAGTGAAAAATAATACTGCCATCCGTGCTCCCTCAGGGCTTCGGCTTTCATTTGATGCCAGAGGCTCCATCACAGTCTTGCTGGCAGAGGGTGTCTTGCAGAGGTGATGAATCAATACATTTTCCAGCTTCCCAGGCTAAACTGTCTCCAGCCCTCAGATGGGTGTATCTCCAGGTCCTGCCAGCTGCTGTTGACTGCTATGTCCACCACCAGCTGAGACTACACCCTCCGGCATCTCTCCTACTTGCTTCATCCAGCTGGTGCTTCATATCCTACATTTTCCTACACTGCCTAACTCTACATCAGAGCCGACATTAACAGATTACACTGGAGACCCATCCAGTGCTTCTCCAGAGATTGCAACCCATAATTCAACAGTCCTTGACTTAAACCAAGAGCAACATATGAGTCAGAATCATAGCCCAACTCACGTCTTCTGTATAATAGATAGAGCAGGCACAAGGCTGGTAGCCAGCAGCTCATAAATTTGAGTACCACTTCTGATGCTTTGGAATTTAAAGAACTTTTGGATGCTTTTGCCCCATGCAAGTTAGAAAGCTATGTTTAGAGCTCAATTGATTTTATTTGTTGGATTATGTTAGATATATAAATCCCTATTTAGTTCTCTGTGATGTGTAATATCTACAGAGCCGCACAACAGGCCAGAAGTCCATTAAAGTCCATTAGCACCAGTGAACATTAGAAGCTTCCAAGCAACTTTTAATGAACATTCCCATGTAACAGCCCTTGCCTTACTATACCTACCTTACTTTCTCTGTCTGCAAGACAGAGTAATGAAATTTTTAATACTATTGCATTTCATTATTATTCAATAAATACTTTTTTTGTGGTTTGGGATTTTTATTTTTGTTTGTTCTTTGAGTTGGAGGTTTTTTTAAATTTTTAAAATAAACAGATTTTTTTCTGCAGGTAAATCTTAGATTTACAGGTTAGATTTAACTGCAGCATTAGATACTTTACCTTGGATTCTCAGACTGGATCTCTACATTTACACATGTATTTTCCACCCATGGTCACTAAATTAAGGGGGCTGATTTAAGGAAGGGTAGGGGATTGCCAGTCCTTGGGTAGTTATACCCACTGAACATGGTGTGGTCAAGCAAATCAAATAGCTTTATTTCACATCAGTATCGTGCTCACTCTAGTAAATCCTGTACACCATGCAGTCTTTCTCCTTTAAGCCATAAATCCATTTTCATATTAAAGTTAACACTTCAAAAACAGTGTTCTCATTCAGTATGAACACTTCATAATTACATTTTTCTAAAAAGCTATAATAAACTTTATTTAAGCAAGTGCTTCCCGTTTTATTGCCAACCCCAAACATTGTTCATTTGCAAGCAGAAAGTGTCCTCTTGACACGATAATGAAAGTGCATTCATACATGTCAGCTGGAGCAATTATGTACTCCAGATTTATATGCAACAAGTATTATTCAGTCTTTTCTGCTGACATTTTCAAACATGACATGCATATTAAAATTAACACCTAAAGTGTGAACATAGTTTGCTTTAACTGCAGATTTCCCAAATCTCTCAGGACTTTGGCCAATAGGAAAAAGAATAGGCAAAATCTTTTTATAAATAGGCCATCTAATTTCATGACTTATTTAGACAGATTTGCTCTTGTTCAAGCACCTCTCCAGTACCCTAGCACTGGAGGAAAGAAAGAAAGGAAGAAAGAATCAGGAGAGAGTCCTAAGCCAGCATAAGATATACCAGTGTCTCCACTGGTCTCAGTCTACTGGGCACACAGGGTGAATCTCCATTTCTTTCACTTGAGCAATCTCCATTTACAGAACCACTTCAGCAAAGCTCACTGCCTGGGCTTGCAGCCCCACCAGTGCAACCCTGCTTGGTAACTGCTCTGGAAAGGCAAATTGCATCCTACCACTTGGAGTGGAGAGTTTGCTGGAACAATGCTGATTTATTGAAAGAAAAATAATAAAAAAAAAGGAATAATAAAAAAAAGATACTACTCCAAAACTGGATTTTAAAGAAGCCTTCTTTTTCCTACACCCCTGAGACATCTCAAACATATTTCATTCTCAGAAAAGTCACAGAAGAAAACTTGGATGACTTGTTTCCTTTTGTTTTAATTACCTTTCAATTTTTGTCCTTTTTCCAATGCCTCCAACTCTCAAGAATGAAAACAGAAAAAAAGGACCTAACTTTATAGAAAGTAAAACCCAACAAGTACAACAATCAGCCAGGTTGCTTTAGATGGAACTCACAGTTGCAGCATCGCTTCTCCACTTGACATGTGACTGATGGTACCGCTCATTCCCTGTTTTACAGAGCTGCTAAGAGGATCACTCATCATCTACAAAGCACTCTGTGAACCTGAAGTGAGATACCTAGGAAAATTGCCCGTCTTCTGCTCAGTGCATGTGGAATGACAGATTAGGGTGTGTTTGCTACCCACATTCTTGCAGGACAGAATCTAACAGCAGGCAGTAGAACTTAGAACTCCTTATCTCCACTTCATTGTGCCCATCCTCTAGACCCAAACAGAATACCTTTGCAGAAAATTCCTTCTAAAAGAATTTTTTAATTTTAGGCAGCAGGCTTTGGCTTCTTAACATAACTCTCTCTACTCCAGTTTCAACTGTTCCTTCTTAGTGCTGAATTATGACCCTTAGTTGTATTCATTCTAGCTCTTTTTCTATTTCAAACTACGTTTCCATTTTCACTGGCAGCAAACTTTGAAAATTGTAATTAGGATTGCAGGTGGAAAATGAAAAAAAAATAGCACTTAAAATTTAATGCTTAATTTCCTCTATGTGAACTCCAGAGGCACAAGTACTGGTTCATTGGAAACAAGTTATTAAGACAAACATCTAAAGACAGAATAATCTACAAAGCTCCCAATTTCTTACAAGCTCGTTTACGAGATTTGGCTTTGGAACAATTTATAGACTCTTTAGTGTTGTCTGCAATTACTTTATTTGTCAAAATCATTGTGAGGAGCAAGACAGCAAGAAAAAAAGTAACACCACACACAGATGTATGACTCCCCTGCATAAAATAATTATGTATCTGTCAGGAAATTGACTTTATATAACATCCTAATTTGTTCAAGTATAACTAGGAGTAAGAAAGCAATTGAGAGTGCAAAGCTGAGGGTTATGAAAAAAAAGTTTCAAATTTTGCTATATAGATCTTACACATCCATGGGTCACCCACAATCTATGAAATTAGACTGATCCAACATAACTAGGTTGATAGATGTCACCCAAAGCACAAGAGACGCCATTTATTTCCATATCCTACTTGAAGAAAGGAGCTCTCCTTACTCTGAGGAAAATGAAGAACTGTTGCACAGATGTGTAGAACCACTAGCACACATCATCTATATACTACCTCAGGATTTGATCAGGGGAAAGTGTATGGCTCAAGGGCATTTTTAAAAATCCAAAAGCTCCAATTTGTGAAAATCTTTATTTGTATTTAATTTGAAATATAATTAAAAATGCATTATTAAATTAGTAATGACAGAGTCTAAAATATATAATTACATTCACTCAAAGTCACTGATGTAATACGACTAGAATTAAGTATTAATGGTCTCAAATATGTGGCCACTGGGTACCTACTCTTCATCTATCTAGGAAATGCAAAGATCTATGCCCATCTGAAAAGCAGATCACTTGAATCCACTGACAGTGATTTCTGTTGTCTTCATACACTACACACTGGTGAATAACGAGGTGCAATTCTCACAATGGATATGTGAAGAAATAAAGCTCCCTACGTGTATTTATTTATATTTGCTGCAAATGATCTGTAGATTTGCTATGACACTAACCATATCTCACTACTACTCCAACAATTCTCAGCTGTCAGCCAGAATAATTTTTTCCAGTTGTTAGATGCACACTCAGATCTAACTTATCTACTGCATCATCTGTATACCCCATGGAAAAAAAGCTTTTAATGGAGTTTTCCAAAAAAAGAAGAATCAAGTCCCAAAAGAAATGAAAGCTCAGTCTTCCTGTATTGTTTTCCACTTCGAGTAAATATTTGTACCACCACAGAGTGGTGTGTCTAAGCATCAAACTCTCTTGTTTATCAATAGGTCAGCTCTATGTACACAGAGCCACATTGCAAGGTCTCCTGGGCTGAATTTGAGGTGACCTTAACCTGATATGGAGATGACATGCACAGAAAAGAGAAGGAATTTATCTCTCTCAGAGCTCAGTGCTTGAACTGCTTGAACGGCAGTGCCAAACTATACCGAGCTATACATAATAGGTTTCCAATTGGAAGCATTTTTTATGACAGACATAAGATTTCTCCTAAGTTTTGTGATTTTCACTATGCTAGGGACTCCTGACAGTATTGTCTTTTCAAGGCTGTTGTTTTTTCAAACATGAATCTCCCCTTGCCAATTTACCTGTAGAGGTACAGTCAGCCTAGCGGGAAATCTGAAGGGTTTTCCAATACATTCTTATTTCATTTGAAAAACTAAAACTGAAGAAAAAAAATCACTTATCCACAAAGATAAAATAACTGTATCAGATACCCTAATCTAAGTATGCACTGTGCAGTATAAGTTCAGTGAAATGTGTGAATCTAGGCCAGGACAGAGCCACCACATACACAGAGTACAGGGTTAGCTCACTTCCCCACACCAGTAATGGCTCTGCTGTGGGCACTCACACCAAAGATGGAAGGTCTGGAGGGTGCTCAGAGCAGACCAGCTACTGCCCATGAACAACACAAAGCAAACCGAGTAGAAACTAGACAACCCCATGATTCCCAGTCCTCTCCATACCTACAGCCACAGAAAAACCGCATGGACCACACTGTAAGGTTCTCAGCAATCCTGGTCATATGTTGTCAAACTGAAAACCCCATGTTAGCAGAATTTCTCATGTCAAGAAAGAAGGCATGTCCAGTAAAGCCAGTAAGTACAGTAGCTGACCCTGAAGCAGTCCAGGCCTATTTGTCAGGATTAACTAATGATGTTGATATAAAACAACTGAAAACATAGAACAATCCAAAATTAAACTACTGCATGCAATTCTGCTACTAACATAAGAAAAGGCCATGACACAATTACAGTACCATCACACCCTCTTATCATGCAACAATCGATAGATGGGAAACACAGATGATGTGAAGTAGAAGGCAGAATTCAAGTAACTGACACCTAACAACAATTGTATCAATACAATTTAATTGTATTAATACTGTAAAAAGTTACAAGGCGTTTGATTCCCACATGCAGAAAGGACCAAACATCAACATCTTCTCTTAACGTTTTTATCATCCCTATTTTGTTCCAGTATAATTTCTTAACATTCCAATAAATGGCATGAAAAGCAGATAAAAGCAGACAGACCTCTCCACTGATCCCCTACACTACAGTTTCTTTAAGATTATTTGTCCCTGAAGAAATACTTAGCTTTTTTCTCCCTTAATCCCTTTTCAAAATCCTTTATGCTCAGCTCAGTAGAGGGTAAAGGATCACTGATCAGAGCAAAAGTGCTGTAAATGGCATGGAAGATGCTGATGGTAAAATGCAGTTCACTTGTTGAAGTACATTGAGATGGGACAGCAGGAAATGAGAAACATTCCACCTGTCTGTTGCTTGAATCACTTGGCTCCTCACAAAGCTTTCTTCATGACTTCTTTATTATGTTGTTCTTTTTGCCTTTGTATTCCCCAGTGAAGAGACATTTCTGGGTTCATTTCAGTAACGTCAAAATAATTGAATCAAAACACAGAGCCAAGTATTACAAGAGCTGTGTCTTGACGAATTTATTATTAGAGTAATTGATAAGAGTTCTTAAATTTCCCAATAGACCCCTCGAGTTCAAAAACTAAGCAGGAGGCATATAGAAAAATACACACCATAATATTAATACTGTCTTCACCTTTCCCAAGTGCTCACCCTTACCATATATAAATCTACACAGAAGGGACTGGAGCAGATGCTTATTGTTTTACATTGTTACCAAGTCAATTATTCTACTCTAAAGCCTGGTTTCAACCACCATAAATCAGAAGCGATTCCACTAAAAGTAACAGTGCCACTGTCACATGAAACTGAGAAAAGAGAAATAGGGCTCCTGGCCTTGCACAAGTTAAAGTAGAATAACAATAAATAAGTTAAATAGTTAAAGTAGAATAATAAAGATGGTACCAAATTGCGTTATTTCATACAATTTCCTGTAACAAAAGTTAATGAGAGTCCAGTTGCAGATCTGCTGGTAAAAATTAATGTAGAACTCCATTTAGATAATAAAGTACACTAATAAATTAATTGGTCTTAAAAATGACATGAAGAAGCTCATTGCCAGCTTCAACAGCTACAAGGAAACAGAGTAATATTTAAAGGACATCTGTGCACTTGATTACGTTTACTTTTAAAGGCTATAATCCCTGGAAAATTCAAGATGGAAAAGGAAATCCCAATTCTCAACTATTTGTTAAAAAAAGGCAAAAAGATAAAACAAGATTCCCCCTGTAATTTAGTGTCACTCATCACAAGCCTTGTAGAAATTTCTCTGACGTGCTCCCATACTGAGACAATGTAAGTTTATTGTTACGTCAAATGAATTAGTTACACACGCTCATAATATAATATGGCAGTGGTCTAAATTTAGGATATTGGCCTGTAGTAAGTCTTAATTAAAACAAATGTATACAATTCTGCCTTCGCAAGAAAATTATGGATGAAGAGGCCAGGACATACATCATTCACAGATTTTTTGCTGCCTAGTACGGTATCTCCAAGACAGACTGCAAAATGGTGCTTAGAGGATTGGGAAAGGCATTGTGTTTTGGAAGAAATACGCTCACAGTATTTGAAATGAAGACTTATATTTTGTTTCATCAAAGTTTGAAGGAGAATGAGAAATTTTATTTAGTTATTTAACTAATTTTCTGCATCATGGCATATTAATCCTGGATTTATGCATGCAGCTATATTCATGTTACCTAATATATTACCATTTGCCACATAGATTGAAGAGAACAGTCTTTTGAGATAGTTCATACAGGGGTGTAAGGATGCAGCCCAGCTTCCTGGCTTTAGCAGCCTAAATTGCAGCAAATCCCAAGGCAAGCTGTACAGCCTAGTGGCAGAATGATAGTTTATGCCTGCTTATATTTTCATGTCTTTTTTTCTGGGTTCTGTACAGTATACAGTGCTTTATAACACATTTTAAAAATAAGGGATTGAAGTAATAAAAATAAAGGAAGAATAGGATAAAATACTGGCTGTATTTATGGAAATATATCATATGGATGACAGGAAGTCCCAACAGATTCTGCATTAAGGGAATGGATTCTGTAATTATGAGACACTCATTCCAGGCTTTCACAAAGACATTTGGAGTTCAGCCACTAGTATGGTGCTACCACAAGAAAAATGCAAGCATAGTTCTAAAATATATTAGGAGATATATTCCCCATATAGACAGAAAAAGACTGAGATTAACGTATTGAGCGTGGGTGAAACGAGATCTGCAATCTAGGCTGCCTGCAATCCTAGCTACCCACATATAAGCAAGAAAAAACAAATCTAGAACTGGAACAGAGGAGGGGTTCCAGGTGATATAACTGCTTTAAGGGAAAAAGGTAAAATAGGTAACAAAATACTTAAAACTTCCCTTCTAAATTCAGTTTACGTTTCTTTACATATACAAGTACAAACAGAGACATGGTTGTAATCTGAAAAAAGTAAGTTTAAACTGAGCAACACAAGAACTGTTGCTCTAGATAATTAGTTTATCCTAAAAATAGTTCCTAAAATGTGGGATTACGCTTCTTAATTAGACTCCTTTTATCACTCAGAATTTAAAGCTTTGTTTCTTTAATTTTAACCTGATTGTAAATGCATCATCTGGAGACTGAACCCTCTGCTTTGGGGCTTATTGAATTCTGACACTTCATTTCTCATAGGAACCCAGCACTCATGGCAAATCTTGACTTTACCCCTTCTCTTTAATTATAAAAATAGTATTCAGAACTACCTTTGGAAAACCATGATCTTTTGTACGTCTCCTTCATAATTATAACAAACTTTCTAACCCCTTGGCTGACAAGAAACATTCCAGGCCTGTCAGGTTTCTGGTGATAATGTCTTATTCTACAATGCCACATGAAAAGCTGTCCTTTGAGGATCACAAACATAAAATATGCACTGTTTCAATGTGTAAAGATAAGATTAAACTACACGGAAGGCAATTAAATGCTTAGATCATATTAATAAAAGCATTTCCTGTGCTTACCCTGGTGTTATCATTGCCTACAACATTGAGCGGTGTATTTGTTTTGCTGACTAAAACATGAACTGAAAGCTCAAAAAGGGATTATGGAGATGTTTTTCAAGGAATACAGTCTAAACTACTTTTGTTCAGTGCTTTTTTACCCTGGTGTAATGAAAAGTTCCACACTTTAGGTGACAGATCTCTATATAAAAGAAGAGTCAATCTGTCTACAAACAAATCATCATGTATTAAACTCCTTTGAACTTTGTGTTTTCTGATAAAAACTGCAACTCACTTCACAGCACTAATGGTTTACTATTTCTGTTAATAAAATCATATTCATTTATCAAAACAAATCATATTTATTTACCTTCATTTGGCAATCATGTCCTATAATTAAACAAGTGACAATAATTTTTAGTACTAAGATAAGTATCATTGCCCAGAGGCCACAACCAGAAACGGCACTATAATGTATCTGCACTTCTCAATTATAGAGACAATTACGGTTTCTTTGTTATGGTTTGCCCTTTTTTTAAGGCTCAAGGAACCTTTCTGATCACTAATACCTACAGAATTAGTCATGTAGCTTCCAAAGCAAGAGAGGAAAGACATTAGCTCAAAATATCTCTTTGACTTAGTTCAAAGGTTTTTAACTTAGTCGCCACAGGCACATTAGCTAGCAATATTTCAGAAAAGAAATGAGACTGGAAGAAGAAAAATTCAATATACAGGGGATAAAACAATTCAAAAGAGCAGCAGGAATTGGAAAGGCTTCCATATCGTTGCACAGAGCTATGCAGTTCTGATTTTATCCTAGGCAAAGATGATGTGGCAAACCGGAGCGATATCTGCAGACAGCACCTGATACAACAGAGCAGGCAGAGCTCCTTCACTCACAACAGCAATACAGACTCTGCTGAGGCTCCTGTGGTCTTTCCAGGACAGCACTTTTGTTTCTGAGTATCAGTCATACCACTGAAGAAAAGTTGATGATTTACAGAGGTCACTTGTCTTCGGGAAACAGAGGACTATCTCTTTGTTATGTTTTTTCACACTGACTAGCACAACAATCCTGATTACCTAGCACAATGCAAATAATACTGAGAATAATTAATAACCACCACTGACTTGTTTGCTAAAATTTTAAGCCTGTAAATTAGTCTCTGAGGAAAATATGGTCCACTGTTCGAGATATTTAGAGGAAGGATGCATAAAACTGAAGAAAATGTTCTGTGGGGAATAAGCCTATATTTACAGGAACATCAACTAGATTATCTGTTAAGGCTGTCTCACATCCAGGAGATGAGTCAATTTACATGAAAGTTAAAAATGAGAGTTTTCTCAATCTTAGAGTGTTTTCTGTTTCTACTGAACTGTCAAAACTGTTTTACAGCTGAAACAAGTTTGGGAGTTCTGTTCTTCACTTTTTTTTTTTTTTTAACAAAATGGAATAAATATTAGAAAGACTATACTGGATTTCTTTTATATATGTGGACGGAGGTAAGGGAATGGAGGGAAAGGAAAAAGATTGTCGGTCAAAACTTCCCATTCTTGGAAGATAATTTTTAGTTTTGGCAGACACCTAGAAGTGTCTGACAAACCTAATATCACAGACGTATATATAAGCAAAATTGCATTCAAAGTGAGACAAAACGGAACACAAACATGCAGGCATAACAATGCTACGTTACAGAAATACCTGCCTATTAAGATCTATATCATATGAGAAAGAATTCCTGGTTTTAGGATAAACAAACATAAACACAATATACTGTTCTTTTATCACACAGTGTAATTAATACTTCAACATACCCCAAGTAGGCAATCAGCATACTCACTTGGAAGTTTCTAACATTTAAGTCAGAATTCTGCCTGACTTCCTGGTTTTCTATGCTTAATGCAAGCTGTGATTTTTTCTTTTCCTCTTTCTTTCCCTAGACTCACCAAGTAATGTTTCCTAAGCAGTTATCTACTGACAAGCAATTACATCCAATTGTGTGACAGCAAAACCTAAAAGGCTTTTCCTCTATGAAAAAAGATTTTAAATTGTTGGTTTTGTTGCAAGATTTTTCATGTGTTGCACAAAAACTCATATATACAATTACAGCCGCAGTGTGGCCACATGATAACTTGATTAAAACTTTGATTAAAGGAATTTTAAAAAAATCAAGCTTTAAGGTGAAAGACACTGCAAGGAATCTCTGTTTCCATGTGTCAGGCAACCTTATCACCAGACCTCTGCCAAGGCCACGCTGCTCAATGAGATTCTCTTCATTAAAATTAGGATCTTCAAACTGTGTTAAGCAGCAGCATCTATTTCCATAGTAAGGAAATGAGATTTCCTTGGTGAGCTTTAGCACATACTGCTATTTGTCTAGTGAGTATAAAACATTATCTTCCAGAGACCAGGAGTTGGAGTGGGATGCATAAAGCCCTTGCCCTGCTTTTGCTTTGCAGGTGCTCACCTTCCTCAACTCACAGACATGACTGAAGTAATGAATTAGAGCACCTCCATTTTATTTTGCTACTATGCTGAAAACACACCGATGTACATGATAACTGCTGCAGAAACACTGTATGTTCAGGCTGCTTTGCCAGCTAAGATCATAATCGGAATCATTAAGAACCTCATCAGGTAAATACAGCAAATATAAATCCTTAGTCTGGTCAGTGATATAAGGACCTACAGCAACAGTTGGCATTGCTGGTCAATAGCCGGTAGTGGCTTTAAATTGCTTTGTCACCAGTATCAGATTTAATAACTCTTTGTTCTATAAATACACAGAAGAGCCCAACATGGATTACCACAGAAGACTGAGGCTTTACTACCAAAAGCTTTGTGGAATCTTACCCTCCTCTTCTGAAATTGAAGGAAAATATTTCAGATATTTAAGATATTTCAAATTGCGTCCCACAATGAATGCAAGAACTGTACCTCTGGGAAGGTACCTAAAATCAGTTTGAGAAGCAGAAAGAGGTCACTGTCTGGGGCTTTTGTTGAGAGTGACCCCATTTCCTGCAGTCTGCTCAAGAAACTTAAATACTTAAGGAATATTAGCTGTAGACAGAAAATTAAAATCCAAACATTTCTATCAGGCAACATCGTGTCCTACACTTCCCTTTGGAGATCAGCAAGCCCATAGCTATGTGTCCTCCCATTCTGGAATGCTTTAAAAAAGTCATTGCTTCTCCTAACTTAATTTTATTTTTTTTTAAAAACAAAGTAACTTAGTGTCTTCCAATTTTCATTTGAGGATGAATTTCACAATTAAAATAGATAACAGGGCTTATAAGACTGCCAAGATTAGTTTTTCTGAAAATTATCACTTACTTGTTGCTTCTCTCACTCCCGTTTAACTTTGGATGCTTATTCAAGTTGGGAGGATGGAAGTTAAAAAATAATCTTCAGTGGCTCTCCTCAGCATTTAAAGGTCATTTGTGAATGTCCAATTGGAATGATTGTAACTGAGATTAGTCCTCAGGTGACAAGAAATAAAATGAAAAGGGTAAATTGTTCACGTATGGAAAGAAGACACATCAGAATGTATTTGCCTTGTTTCTACAAAAAGCAGCCCCTACTCTCCTAGGCAATGATGTAATGAATTTCTGAGAACTAGTATAGTAAACAATAGCTTTTTAGATCAATTCTGCTCGCATTCACAACGTACATTCAAGATCAGGGTTTGTTTTGCTGCTTTTAAAGTTGTTTTCTTTAGAAACGTTAGAAGTGGCTGCACATACAAACCTTTGAAAAGAAAGCTTTGTATGAGTAATTCCAGTTACCAACCTGGAAATTTCCTGCCACGAGGAAATGAGAAGGCACGTTATCTAATATATGACTACATTTATATACTACAGAGCCTGAACAACTAGGTTGTTAATTTTGTTAGTTTTTCTCTGGCTGGCATTTTTTGTGGGGCGGCAAATGTTCTGCCAGCCATTATCTTGAGAAAAATTGTAATTGATGGGTTCATTTTCATTTATGCCTAAGGAATTTTCACATTATTGTAAGTTCGAAAATATTAGATAATTAACACTGGTGATAAAACTGCATTCTTACTGATTACCCTGTTCCACGTATATGCTTAATTGTCAACATTGCAATAGCTTTAACTGCAAATAGACATCGTCCATTAGCCACCCAGACTGCTCAATGAGAAAAACACAGACATTTTAGCTGTTATTTGGAGGATAATTATCATTTAAATAGGCAGTTTTATTTTTCTTATCCACTTCAAATTCCCCCCAAAAATACTTGTCTCAAACATTTGGGGACAAAGAATCAACAGTGTTTACAATAACAGTGATACTGGTCTCCTAATGCACTGCCCACCCAGAACTGTCTTAGTGTTTTGTAAAGGCAGAAAAGAAATATCTTCATTTCCATTTTTGGAAAGGAGAAACACAGGGAGCAGAACCAATTTGCCAGGTGGCTGGCAGTGTATGTCTTGAGTTACTGGATAAACCTCACCAAGGAGTGCTGAAAGAGAGAAAACACTCCTCAGATCCACATGCGAAAGAATTCTTTCCTACATAGGTCACATCTACTTCAAGCAGAATAGGGAGTTGGGGGTCACACTGTTCCTTCTGCCTTGGATCCAATGCTCATATCAAAGAAAAAGTAGTATCTACAGCTCCCTGTGATCCCTTCGTGCACAAATTTTCTGATTGGACTGGACCTCAATAAGGGGGGTGACAAATAAAGGGAAGCTTATGGCAGAGGCTGACAGCAGAACTCCATCTTTGGTGCATGTTTCTATGGGCTCTCTCTCTACTCAATCCAACACTGCCTCATTTTTGACATCACTTTTTCCTTCACTGTAGGACCTCCTTCAGATTTCAGCAGACTGCTCTAACTCCAATGACCTGAACAGTCCCAAGAGAAGCTGAATCAGTCTCCCGAGCACAAAGCATTTTCACCCCAGTGCATTCAGTCCTAGTCCCTCTACAGGTTCAGTTTAATGACAGAATTATATTCCAAGCTATTGAGCATTTGTGTTCACTCAGTTTAGTGTTTCAGCCTGCTCTATCTATCACTGGTGTTATTTCCCTGGATGGTTGTTTCATATTTTATTAGAAATGACAGCTCTATTATTAACCAGAAAAAAATAGCATGAAAGAAAAATACAACAAGTACTAGCTTTAAGATCCAGGTGCTGAAGGATGTGAAAAGTTTTATCTGGTGACACACGGGAAATGGCTATGTCTGTAAAATATTTTCTACTTGAATGGTTTATTAAAACTGACACCAGTACAACAATTACTACCAATTATTTTGTCAGAGTGTCTATTCCATTCAATGTGAGAAAGTTAGTAGCAAAAAAACCTACCATTCCTAATATTTTACTAGGGGTCACTTGATTGCTCAAGACTTTCATAAGGATGTAGGAAGAATTTTCTCTCCAGATTACTAGTTCAAACCCATACCTGATACTAATCACAGTAGGAAATAAGAGCAAGTATTTTCTGGCAGATTGCATGACAGTAATTAATAGGTCAGATTCTCTAGTAGTCAGATGTCCTTATAAAAAAGCATCATTATAATCATTATTTGTCAGCGGATTATACTATCTACTTCCCAAGCCAAAAAGTAACCTTTTTGGAAACTATGTATAATAAGATAGAATAAGATAGAAGCTCATTCTCCCACTCAGACTGTATATGTAATTAGGCTTTTTTCATTTCTAATATCAAGGTATTTACAATGAGTCTTCATTGTAAAGTTAAGTTGAACATAACCTGAACTCAGTTTACACCTGCATGTAGAATTCTCACCTTTTAGTCAGAGATCCTCATGATCAAAATGGTGCAGAAAATCAAAGTTGCTGTTGCAGAACAGATGTGGTGAGCATCTTTAGAGCATCATTAATCTCCTAATACCTCCCTCCAGTGCCCAGTACACATATACAATAACACCCTTTCTACACTCTGCAGAAGGATTAATCTCTCAAGTCAGTTTCCTCCAGGACTTGCCAGGCTGGGATGTCTGATCATCAAATTTAATGATGTAGCATAGGCACATCAAAATTAAGCTATCTCAGTTGTATTACACTATTGCACTTGTGCTGTCCAGCCTCTGTGCATTAGCTCTGACAAATCACAGTACACTGAATTCTGAATAAATGCCTGGAAACCCTAGACAAATTAGAATAGTTCCTTACAATTCACTTGGACAGAATATCTGTGCAGAAATGATGAGGATATCCAGCAAAACTAAAGATACAGTAAACTTATTACATAGGAAAACTTACTTTCATAATGAAATGGGCATGATCATACTTGCCAAATTACTAATACTGACAGAGTTTCCCTTTGGGAAGGGTTCTGAATTCACCTTCATAATTCAGAAGAGTGTGTTCACATGAGGTACATTGGCATAACTATAGCAATACAGCTATAATAATAGAATAATGCCAGCTATAATAATAATGTCAACATTCTCTTACTTAGCTAACAAGTAAGCTGTGTTAATGGGTGAGAAAATACTGCTAAAACATAAGAATTTAAATGTTATTTCATTCCCTGCCTTTTCTTACCTCAAAGTGAGCTAAGCCAAGAGGAGAAACTTAAAAACAATTCACAGCCATTTTAACCTGAGCAATGACATATTTTGACTCACTCTGGTTTTCCCTTCAGTGACAGACAACATGGTATGTTTGGCAAGAAGGGGTATGGTTTCATTTTACCTATCCCAATTGCTTCCTAGATGCAAAGAATGGAGAAGGATAAGCCCCCCTTACAAGCTGCATTTAATTTCATTTACCAAGGCTTTTTCCATATTTGTAAATAAACTTAGTAATTTCAGGCCTTCTGATAATACAGAGACTGTACTGGGGGTAAAAAGCCTCTAACTCTCCTTATCCCATAGATGTGTTAATAAGCAGCAAATCATAAGTTTTATAACTATATGATCCACAGACTAATAAAGCCTTTGGTGCCAGAAGTTACATTTCATGCTTGGTTCAAGTCTGTTAAGTCTATTAAGGTCTCATGTGCCTCCTGTACAGACCACCAGGGCCCAGAAGAAATATCAAAACCTACTGATCTCAGGCTACTTCGGTGCTCAATACACATCTTACAGATATATGAATCCAAGAGCAGTGCTGCTCCTGAAGGAGAGGGACAAAAAAAGAAAAAAGCCAAGCCATTTCAAATTTGAACCAAACACAGAATAAGAAGTTACCTTCTTTTGATATACAGCAACTTGAAGCAATACATGAGCACCTCCATCATTCACAGAATTTAAAGCCAGAAGAAACCATTAGGTCATACAGGCTGACCTCACGTGTATCACAGACCATTACATCTCACCCGTTGATTCCTGCACTCAGCCAAATAACTTGTGACTAAAGCAAGATTTTCCATCTCGCTTTGGAAATATCAATGCAGAATCCACCACACCCCAGAGATTCAACAGCCTGTTCCAAAGGTTAATAGCGTCCTTCCTCATATATTTTATATTTAGCAGCTAACCTGAATCTGGCTAGTTTCAGCTCTCAGTCACTCATTGTTTCATCATTTTCTGCTGGATTAGAACAATTTTTCACTCATTGAGAAATTATATAGTGTAACTAAGGTACCTCAGGATTAACTCTCTAGTAGTATAGCATTTTCTCCACTCCTCAAATTGTTTTAAATGTTTTAACATTACAACAACCTCTGACTACCACCACAACTGAGCACATTTTCTAATACTGTTTATTTTGCCTCTCTACCTAAAAGTAGTCATAATGGAACAAGCTTGAATTATGTCCATTCTGACAAAAGCAGGCAGCCAAAGATCATATTATATATATGCTACTGAATCGTTACATGTGCACTAAACAAGAGATTCAGGTATTTGAGCATTTGATTATATCAACCTGTGCACATAATTTTACATATAATGAATAGAAATGTATGTGTTCCTCAGATGCTACAGACTAGCTGAAACCAGTTTCATAAATAAGGAAATAAGTCAAATAAGGAAAATAGTACTTGATTAGGAACAAGAACAGTAGAAAATAAGCTACAGCTAAGAAGAAAAAAAAAAACCACCACAAAGGAAATGCGGGGGATAAAGGAACAAGCAAACCAAGGAACAAAACAAAAAAGCCTCAGAACCATTTTTAACGAAAGGACTTGAAAAGGACATTAAATTAAGGCCACAATCTCATTAGTATTCAACAGTCCCGCTTGCTCTTAGGAATGTCCTCATGACTTACAGTCAAACAAGATTCTGCATGAACACAACGAAAGCACAGATGTTTGTCTTGACCACAAAGCAACTACCATGAGTGACATACCAATCTTGTAAAATGCCTCTGTCACAATCAAAAATATAATTTAACAGGCCTAGCTTGAAGCTTTATAAACATTATAATCTGAATTTTTTCATGAAAGACGACGAGAAAAAATGGAAACTTATTTCAAAGCAGAAAATTAGAACTTGAGAAACATGCTGTTATGAAACATTAAGGAGGTTCCATTCACATAGGCTAAGCTTGGAAAGCCTTAAAAAGCCAAGTAGGATTCTAGAGAAACAGACTGAAATTCTAGGATACAGGACAATTGGGAGCAGGTTGTTGTCACACCTAAGGTAAACAGTCTCAAGTAATTACCTCTGGAAGCCTTATTTAGGTCATCATCCAGTCTGTTTAGAAATACCACCCCATCCCAAAACTGCAAGTAAAATTAAGTATGAAGAAGAGTAACAGATAATGTTAGGTGCAACATGACAGTGCGCCGTCTAAACATATAACTTATTTGCCTAAGAAATAAACATATACTTACAAAACTGGGAACAAGTTAACAGGGCGTAGCGCTTCATCAATACATCCCAAATTTCACAACTTGCCTAAATGCATACTTTTCAAGGGATATTATGTAAAAACAAGCTATTTGTACCCAGCAATGCAAAACTTGACAGGGCAGCAAACCTACCCATTTTTGAACTTACATCTGCATTTCCTTCCTTCTTTTATTTCAAACTCTGCATTTATACCATCACAGTCCTACAGCGAGCAGTTTGATGCAAGACCAAGTATTGTTACTGCTGCCATTCAAAAGCTAGAAGCTCCCCACTGTACACCAGCTGATAAATACTATCTAAGGCTGCAAACATCCACATTCATTTGCATCATAACAGAAACACATTTTTAGAAAGAGAAAAAGGTTATTTGGAGTTGGAAGGCAGAACAACAATCAAATTGGTAAACTTACTGAGATCTTTTCTAGGATTTCTGAACCTATAGCATAATATATATATGCATATATGTATATGGCTTTATCTTAGTTTTCAACTACACTTGGAGCTCTGCCACCATCCATTAAAATGAGCCTTCTAAAGCAAAAGGTGATGGTAGAAAAACTCACTGCTGATTGAATCTCCGATTAACCATTCTCCCAGCGGGTGCGGTTAGCAGCACTTCCGAGATATTCTTGTGCACATTAGGATTTCTCAGGCCTGAAAGTTCAATGCAAAAAGAAGTGGTATGTTCTCATGCCTCAACCCCTAATTTAGTTTGCATATGAATGCAAGTTGCCTATTTGGAAATTTAAAGTAACAATCTAGTGACTAATGGATGCGGAAGAAATTGAAAGCACTAACTGACTCCTGTAGATCAGGATTTCAAAAGCATTTTTAAAAGACTGCAGCTAACAAAATCCAACCACACAGGCATTTGGTAAAAGCAACATTAGTCCAAATTGCCGGTGTGCATCATTCTGAGAAAATACTACGTGCGCTGTGTATGCCAGGCATCCTGGAGCAGCCTCAGTCTTTGGCAGGTCTTGCGGTCTTTCCGGAGGATGCAAACCACCAAGTATTTAGAAGCATTCATTAGCCTTACGTGTCTTGTTTATTGGTTGCTCAACTCAGGGTAACTTGTTACTAATTTCCTGAAGCGCCTCAGACCTTATCTCTTGACCAATAGTAAAGAATTGCCTGTGACAGTGATTACAAAACCTCTCTGATCTTGCTAAGTTCCCTCAAAGGTCAGATGTTATATGGCGTCACCCAGAGTGACATTCCTCTGTGTTTCATCCTCCCACAAGTTTTCTTAGGAATACAGTTCCTTGGATTGTGGAACACACGTGCTCTTTCGGGTCTATCTGGAGCAAATAAACTTGCTTCCAGTTTGCAGAACAACTTTCCAATTAACTCCAAGTTAGATCAGCCAGTTTATCAAAGAGGTTAAAGTCTCTGCATCTGCTAAGTTTCTTTTGGTGGAACACATTCTGGAGCACGACTGTACAAAGATTTGCAGACAAGTTTGAAGAGTCAGCAGAGAGCTGTGATGATTGACCAGCTGCAATAACTTCCCTCTCCACATACTTTGTTGAGTGCACCAATGAAGACGGTTTGAGCTAATGAAGCTGGCACTGATTACAGATGATTGAGAAACTTTTCCCACCTTTGCCATGAAAACAAATCTATTCAACCACTTCAGGCAGACCTGGACAGAGATGCACGCCTGCAGCCTAACTGAAGCATAACTGTATCTGCACATCCCACTGTGACAATTTGAGTTTATAACCACTGCACACTGTAATATGATTTCTGCACTGTCCACTTTTTCTCTGACTTTTCAGCTGGTCCTGGGCACTTGCCACACTACAAGAGCGTACATTCCCTCCCTGATTCCTTACGGCACATGCTCTTGCACTACAAGGCTCCTTCCTGTCCAGACAAACACGCCATAGGAGCTCAAAAGTACTGAATTTGAATACTGTCCTGATGAATTCTGATGGGTTGGATGAGTTGTTGATATTCTTTGGAGGAAAAAAAAAATGGATTTGCAACAGTACATTGGGATATAAGCTTTAATAAAGAAAACAGTAATTGTGTGCCTATAATTTCACTGATTACAGAACACAGCTTGCAGCTCTCTAAATTACAGTTTACAGAGATGGTATCCTGAATCTTTTAATCTCTGTGCTTCTTTCTAAGCATCCGTTCACGACTTCTCCCTCCACAGCAGAATATAAATTTTGCAGTACTGCTTTTTTATAATCTGAGAGAAGACCCTCTATAGTACTGAAATATACAGAAAATTATTTTTCATTAAAAGGCACGTTCTTAGGGTAGGTCACTCTCTATGGGAGGCTCAGCTAGTTTCAGTCTGTCAGAGCCATATACTGTTCTACTACTTTTGATTTAGTCAGGTGAATCTCATTAATCTAATAATTATCATGCAATCTAATAAGTATCATACAAAAATACTTGGTGCCTTACAACAGCATGAATTTAATAGCAGTATTGTTCAATTATGAATTAAAAAGAAACTAAAAAGAGATGACTAACTGTGCATTTGGCCACATCAAAAACCACACCCAAGGAATGTTAAAAACACAGCCAAGGAACCCAGCCTGTATTTCCTTATTCAAAGCACAAAATACAGTACTGTTCTAAGGTTATTTAACACATGCTGTTCATACAAATATTGCTCTTCTACAAATGCATTTCCTCTATGAAAAGACAAAGCAGCAGTATTAAAAAGAAAGCCCTCTTTTCTCTTTTACTTGAAACTACAATGTACAAATCAAAGCAAACACTTTCTGTGTTTTGACAGCTACATTTTTCGTTTTTTAAGATTGCATCCCTTCTTCAGATGGATAAAAGCCCTTTCCCTGCCTGGAAAGACTTTTATCAGGAAATACAAATTCAGTATTCCATGCTTCACTCATCACTTGTGGTAGCCAAATAAATTACAAAGTGACACCAATCCAAATAGCTTGCAAAATGTGAATGCGTTGGTAGAAATTCCTTGTCTCCTAAGGCAAAATTTCTATCTTCCTTCTCAGTTTAAATAACTGAGATGATTACATATTTTACACTTTCTCTTAACCATAAAGAAATGCTACTACCAAAACACACAGTTGTGTCTTCCTTCTACCATCTATCCGGCCTCTACATTGTTTCTTCTTTTCTCCCCCATTTAAAAAACAAACAAACAAAGCAACCAAAAAAACCCCAACCAAAAAACATCACCCCCCTAAACCTTTATGTAACAAACCAAATCAAAGCAAGTTCTAGAAACATTTCTGTATGTGCCTTTCTTGAGGCACATACTCACTTTCAAATGTCCACGGGTTAGAGACAGCCAGCTTCCTCCCACCTCATCAAGATCCTGGACTGAGCTGCTTACAGTGGCTCAAGGATAACACCTCATTAAGAAGTTTCAGTACCATTTAATAAATTTTCTGCCATTTTTTTCAGGCAATTCTCTTAACACCTTCTACAAACTACTACAGACCCCTACTAAATGTACTAACTGCCATAATGACCTTTTTTCCCCTTGGGGAAATTATCAAGCATACCAAGGAACAATAGTTTATAGTGATAGATGTCTGTTTTTGAACAGGAGACCATCTCCATTAAATGACATCTTAGATTTGTGCTATCACATTGCTGAGTTGTGACACAAAGACAAACAAAATAAAAAGCTTTTACTGTCCAATATAAAACAGAAATACTACTCAGATTTCAAAACTGCACTCATTTCTAAGTTATGTGGGCAGATACCTGAAATGATCATACATCAGTTTATGTTAGAGGCTATTCATCATAGAAAAAGAGATACTTTCTTACAGGTCCCAAGTGCCAAGTTTTTTGGTTTCAGGCAGCCAGTCATATCTTCACACACATCACCTGGCTGAAGACCTTCTGGTGAGTGGCAGGAGAGCTTTTAACAGCACCTAGAACTATTTGAAGACCTTTTCTTTCAGCAGCAAATGAGAATTCACCATCCCCATCTCCAGCAAGAGTTCTTTTTAAAATCTGTTTTATTAGAGCACTGGGTAACAAAGTTCAATTAAGCTTAGATGTATTGTTTCAATTTTAAGGCTTATTCAGTCTCTAGGCTCAAAGGCTCAATTAAGTCCTTTGTTTTCCACTGAGAATAATTTTAGAGTTTTCAAATTATTTTATCATAGTTTCCTAAATACATCCCCAAACAACATTCCTTACAATATGAAAACCAAATAAGGATAAGTTTTTAATAAAACGTGAAAAAAAGCTTACATGCTGGTAAATTACTCCATCCCAAGTAGTAACACATACCAGCCATACAATCAGAGCCCTGTTGCTTTCTGACTTTCCTAGGGCTCTCTTTGCTTCCTATACAGAGGCAGAAACATTCCTACCACCCATCTGCTTATTAAATACACTCATTAACTCAGCATCTGTAGCTTGTTAACATAACTCCTGCTACAACAGCAAAGCAGGTTCTTGTTCTAAACTATCTAAGATTTTAACTTTCTCACTTAATTTATCATTGGCTCAAGCCAATGAATCAAGCAGAAAAGTATCAGCAGCTGCAGGAAATTCAATGGTGTCACTTACTAAAGCAACTGATCTACAATGTTTCAGGAATATCCTGAAAGATACAAACCAGATTGTTACAGTGTTCTACTCTTACTACACTGTTTAACTCCATGACTTAAGAAAAAAACCAAAACAAAACCAAACACTCTATGACAACGGGGTTTTGTAATAAAAAAGGGTGTGTTTATCCAAGCAGATACAAATTTTTCTTTTTCAAATGCCTCTTTAAGTTCACCCCAAACTGTAGATATTTATAACAGTTATTTTCATAAATGTAAATAATAAAATTCAAATAGCAATAAATGTTAACATACAATTTGAGAAAAAGCAACTAATTAAGAAAATAAGAGCTTTATTTTGAAAGTGTCAAAAAATGATGTAGAATGCAGACCTAAGAAAAACTTTTTCTTATGTCTGGCTTTTACCAACCCTGTGACTGCCCGCCCTAACAGAAAACTTTAACACACCTGAACAGCTCAAAGAAAAAGGCAGGGTCCAAGCACAATCTTAAGATAACTGACTTAGTAGTGTTACACCCATTAGGATAGTTATGCCACAAGACTCCCTACGTGGCTCTTCTAGAAAATTAAATTAAATCCTTTGTTCTGAAAGGAAAGGAAAAAAACTATTCTATTTAAGTTTCTTTTGTAGGTAGTTGTACTTTGTTCTGCATAGGAGATGCTTCAGGAATTTAAAAGATGGTAAAATATTAATGCACACTTTAAATCAGACAAATCCTCAGATCTAAAAGAATAAAACATCACTTATTTTACATCCCTAAGATAAAGCCACCTATTGTCAATTATCTTTAAAATAGAACACATCTATCACAGTGAAGTGTTCCAGTATAATATGAATTCCAGAATTCCTCATATTCCAATGTGGCTAGGGAACTGCTCAGTTACTCAATTGTCTGGGAATAACTTGGAAAAGCTGTTATTTACAGATTAGGCACTTGCTGAAATAGGCATTTGTTTCTGTCAGGATATCACAATTGTCTCACTGAATAATATGCCCAAGCACAGAAAAATGAAACACAGAAGACAACAAAGACCCCCTCATTTGCCGTGGCTGCACCTATTTTCAATAAAATGCACTCACATTGATGTTTTGGAGACTACAGCCTGACATTAACTTACCTTGAAATATTTGCACGTTAATTTGCTCTTGTTCATTAAAATTAGCCATGGAAAGCTTTTACATACAGAAAACGCATTCTTCAAAGTTTTAAAAACAAATTACAAAGTTTGTAAGAGGCCTATAGTAATTATTTTGGAGTGGATTTACTTTCATTATTATGTTACATTTGCCTTTAGCTTTTCTTATCCTCCACCTTCAAAGTGTTAGAACTCACTTCCCTCCACAGCCACTGCCTGTGTTACAAGGCTGCTGGTTCTAATTTCTGTCACTCAGGTGCAGTATCCTTGCTCCTTTGCACATCACTAGGCTACAGAGTAGCCGTCTTGACAAGCACATGGCAGGGGCATAGCCACAAGTCTGTGAACAAACCACTCATACAGTTTCTGCTCTAAATCAGACCTAATTTTTTCCCTGAGAAGCCAGAAATTCTCCTTTAATTACAGTCACTCACCAGAAGAGTTCTTGACACAGAAATGTCCCACAAAACAATAGAAATATTAAGCAATACTTACTGAACTGATGCTCCAGCTACTTGAAGTCTTCTGTTGTGAAGGCAACCCAGGACTCAGTGCTAACCATGCCTTTTGAACTTCATTCCCAGAATACCCAGAGGAACAGCATCCTATGCAGAGTTGTCCAACAACCCAGTTTTTGCAAGGTTCATCACCACAGTGATAGTGTAGGACTTCTTCAGTATTTTTTGCCATTTCCTTGTATCTAAAAATTCGCCTTCTTTATAAACAGGGCTGTGGCAGGCAGATGGCTCTGTGTTTGGGGCTCTAACCAAGAGTATCAGAAGCCCTGACAAGAAATGTCTAGATTTTCAAAGCAGTGAAATATATCCAGGAAATTCCAAACCTCTGGATTGTATTTGTCTTATCAATACAATATAGTCCAGTGTGTCTGCAGGTGAGAAAACAGCAGCTGCTGAATCATACACCTTGCAGTGCTTGTTCCAGGTACTTCTCCGGGATGCAGCTGTGCTCATCTGGCTGACATTGGGATAACAGTGCCGAACTGAAAAGTAAAGATGGGTAAGAGTCCTTAGCAGCACCATTGCTGGCAATGAAGTAGGTAGGACAGAGCTACAGGAAGGATGGCAAACAGAAAGGTGGAATTACAGGATTAGCTGTGCAGGAGTTCTGGAGTCATGTCGCACAACATGCAGCTATGCTGCAATGAGGTTGCAAACTGATCAGATAGAAAAGCAGATGATGAGTGACACAATTACACAACCAGAAACCATGCAGGGTTTATAGGCCCATGCTGTGTTTATTGATATGAAAGGATCTAATGTACAAACCTGAACAAGTACTTAATGACTGCTGCAAGTGTACTTCCAAAACAACAACCTGGAGCAGAGAGATCAGTCAATCCGATGCTCTTGAGCAGATACTGCTGTGCTTATGCACCTTCAGATTAGTACGAGCATGAACAGGATTCATACAAAGAAGAAACCAACAGTGTCACAAGATTTGTCAGGACTACAAGTTTTTATATCTACTCTGTGTATACATCTGTATAGTATTACCTGTGTTGTTATTTCCCTACATCCTTCCTTGTGTCACCTAGATGTAATTTATTACATCATGTTCTACTTCTAGAGGGCTCAATAGTGTCATTTAAATGCTGTTGCATTGTTAAGGTTTAGAGCTGCCTACGTCTGGATTAATTACTAACCAATAGCTATATGATTCCCACTATAACCTACTTGATGTGGTAAAATAATGAATAAGTAATTCTGCAGACACTTCTTATTGTTAGAAGCCTGACTGAAGCTGAAATGATATATTCTAATGGTTTCATACATGTGTCAGGAGAGCTTAGCATGAAAAACATTATGATCTTTATTAACACTTGCTAAGATTTTGCTTGTAGGACAGATCTGCTGCAGCATTGGACAATGGGCTCTGAGCTGAAACTCCTCACTAATACATCTGAAGAAGCTATTAAATAAGCCATGTTGGCAGCCTGTGCATTCATCTTCATCAATTACATTTTTTCATTTATAGTATTTTTAGGCTTAGTTTAGTCAGTATGACTACACAGAACACACATTTAGATGCAACATAATTAACTGAAGACATGCTGTTGCACAAGAAGGGTGACAGTTGACCTAGCTTTAACCTCTCATGCCTTTGAAGGCTAAATTAGTTCTGTGAAATTTGTTGAAGGCACAGCATTGTAATCATGCTTGACTTGGAAATTAGCCAGATATCCTCTACAACTTCACAGCAGTTTAGTATAAAAGTGTGCCCCAATTTCACATGACTGGATAGCAATACAAGGATTATACACTTTCCGATCACTAGCTTTTCCTTTAAGTAGATGACATTACCATTATCCTCCACGCTAGAACAGTCTAATTAAAAAGAAAGTTCATCTAAACTCTCTATTTAATAATTTTTCTATATGAATAGTACATGTTATTGCCTCCTTCAAGACAGAAATTGACAAGAAAAACTCACAAGGCTATCATCACCTCGTACTAATGATTCATGACTCATCCCTATGCCATAATGACACCATGGGTAAGTCCTCTATATGCATCATTAGAATATTTTTCCAATTAGATAAAAAGCAATCTGAGCTTAGTCACCAATGCAGGGGCATGCTACATTAGCAGCTGCCAGGAAACAAACTTTAAAAAAAATTTATCACAGAAATTACAATTTACCAAAAATATCGACAATATAACCTTCGTTCTGCCAACATTTCAAATGCACTCGGTTCACCACCGTACGACGTGATGCCGTACTGACTGCTAAACCAGTGAATAACCTGGACTATTACAACAGAGGATCTCCTGAAAAATTATTTATTAGGATCCAAAATTACTGAGATCCCTGTGGAACATCTGCTTATCTGCAATGTCCGCATTAAAAGTTGCCAGGTTACAAAACATATCTCCTTAGAACTACCATTATCTTTCTTAGAATCATTTTATTTGGCTACAAGAGTAGCCAAAGGAGTTAAGAGGTTCATTAGATTCCCAAGAAGATATTTATGATTGGAAGGCATTAAGTCAGCCAGACCCTTCATGCAGACCTTTCTCACACAGCAAGCATACAAACAATCCTACAGTGTTTTTATACCTCCAAAGAAACAAAACAAAACAAAAAGTTTGCTAAATGAATTAGAACTTAATATTAAATATGTTAAATAGTGGAATATTAAAGCAACTAGGGAAGGTAGCATAAAACTTTCTTTCCCATTGGATCTTTTCCTCTAGGCTTCAAACCTCACTATTCAAAAGCAAGTGAAGTTGACATTTGTCCATATGAAATCATTACATCATAAATCCTTTTTATAGGATCTTATGACTGTCCTCGGTCACTTCAGTGTGCATACACCCTCCACTCTTCCTAGGGAAAGAGTGTCTTGCCCTTCTACAGCTATAAAACTGCAGCACAAGATGTAGTAACTTGCCCATAGCAACAGAAAAACCTCTGCAACCAAGCTGCACGTTGCCTTAAACACAAACATCCTTCTCCACAGACCTGTTGCCTTGCTCCTGAACACAATTAGGAAGGGAGATGAAATGCCACTGCTAATTGAGGTCACACCTTCATTTTTAATTTTTAACTTACTTGGGGTAGTTTATCCATATAATATGTTCAATAATATATAATAAATAGACTTTTATAAAATTAACAATGCCTTTGTTCCTGTGTTATCCTGTTCCCTTCACTGCAGTGAGAAGTTGACCGGTGATACCCAATAAAGACAAACCTAGCAAGCACATGGGGCTGTATTGTGCAATCTGCTGAAGTCACAGAGTGGCTTAGACAGGCCTATTATTAACAATTAGCCACTTATTGTAAATTCTAGCTGACACATCTCATTAAATATAGGCCACAATAGACTTTGGTGATCGAACCTCATTTTTAATAGCTTTTCCCAGCATTCTGCCAATTGTTGTCAGGAAGCTGAAAATTACTCCTACCACTAGGATGCCCACTTTATTCTTGCTGACTGCTGAGAAATTTCAAAAGGCTGCCCTGCCTCCTCTGTGCCTGATAAAGGGTAAAACCCGACCATGTGCTGATGATGGCAATAGGCTTTTAAAAACCCCTCAGCAGTCAGCATGAAGGGAAGGGGAGCAGGGGGTAAGAGGAAAAATATTTTCCATTGTCGTTTCTTCTCCATAAGCGCCCAGAGTGGCTTATGGCATCCACTGCCCCCTTCCAACACCCAGGTGGATGTGCAGAAGTGGGACTGAACAGCTGGTCCAGTATCCAGAATTTAAATGGCAACTTATTGTTGAAATGTCTGCAATTACATTCCACCCTCACAACCAACCAAAAATAAATAGTCATTTTTCATAAATATCAAACTTCTGCAAAGATGCTCTTTTAGACCAATTTTTTTTCTTTTTTCTTTCTTTTTTCTTTCCCCCAAGCCAGTTTCCCACACAGAGCAGGGATTCTGGTTGTCTTTAAATGGAAGCAAGGAATTGTAGGGAAATTTAGTTTATATTGTGGAGTCTTCTGTGAGTATATTCTGTGATCTTAAGATCTCACTACTCAAAGATTATCTTAACTCCAGTGATCTCTTCAGTTTAAATGTTTCCCACCTCTGAGTAAGTACCAGATCTGAACTTGAGTCCTCTGGCTTAGTGCTCAGATAGTTTCAGCAATGATTTTAGAGGCTACATTTGAACAGATCACAACACACAGAATGCAACATTTGAAGAAAAATCACTTGTTAGACTCTCTACATATAGAATCAGGTGTTCCTCTTTAACTTGTCAAAATTTTAGAGTTCCTTCTTTGACCTTAAATTTCTCATGAAAAGTACCCATGGTTGAGAATCTTTTGTACAATGAGCATAGGCAAAACATAAGGATCATGGGATTATTTAGGCTGGAAAGAATCTCATCAGAAGGACCACAGTCCAATCTCCTGTTGAAAGAGGGGTCAACTGTGAGCTCAGACCAGGTTTGGTCAGGCCTTTTTCCAACCAAGTCTTGAAAAACCCCAGGAACCCACACAATCTTCAGGCAACGTGTTCCAATGCTTGACTGTCTTCAAAGTGAAAAGGTTTTCCTTATATCCAGTCAAAATCAATTTGTTCCAACTTTCAACTTAGGTAGACACGTACGATACATCTGAAAAGAGGCTGATGAAGCAGGTAAGTATCCAGATAGTTCAGCATGACTGACATGCCGAATAGAGAGGGTTATAGCCATGATCCTACACAACTTACCAAACTTTATTATAAAGGTCCAATGCCCTCTGCCTCCCACTCTTTACAGTTTGTAGTTACTGTCTGCGTAAGTCCCCAGTAAGGTCAATAATGCACTGATCCCTATCAAATGTGCTGTTTTGCTCATATGTTTGCAAAATTGCTCATTTGGGAAGTGTATTCAGTATTTGCCTGTGTCCTCACATTTGTCTGAGAAAATATTTTTGGTAAACAATTCTGGATCGATAAAAAATAAACTGAAACACAAACCCAATGCATTAATAAGCCTGAGGTCTTTTTCCAGTTAGGATACTACCAGATTTAAAAATAAATAACTAAATAACTAACTAAATAAATATCCTGAGACAGATGAGCATTTAGTTTAGACTGCAATCCATTCCACTGAATGGAGAAATTAGGAATAAAGCTTCAGAAGCCTCAAACATTTTGCTTCGTTAAATATTCAAGTGTGAAAGTGGAGTCACTGTTCTGGGTTCCCTTACACTTGATTCAGCCAAGACCTTTTAATGATGTATTTAATTTTAGAGGTAAATGTGACTTTCTCATGAGAAACTTTCTTTACAGTAATTCTTTAGCAATCTAATGAAACCATCTTTCTTATCTAAACAGAAAATATTCTCATCAGGAAATCTGCGACAGAGATTGGCTATTGCAGAACTTCCAAGTTTCCTCTGGGATATATTTCCAACAAGGATTCCTGCCTTTTAATTAACACCTTGGTGTCTGAGACCAAACACCGTGTCTTCATTCCATTTCCTGCTCATTCTTGAGACAGCCAGTAGTTTCTGTTAAGAGGTGCGCTTCTATCAGAAGAATTGGAATAATCACAGGAAATATATATGGTCATTAAATTAGTTTCCTGTAATGAAACTTAAGGACTCTGCTTTTTTTGATTCTCAGCTTCAGAATCGGAAATGGTAAAACTAGCAAAGACTTAGAAAGTCACACACAAAGCGTTCTAATATCCTGCCAATGCATAATGCTCTTGTCCTGTATTGCTTTTCTCTATCTATTCCAAAATAAAGAGATATCTAAAAAACTTTTCTTTCTTCTTCAGCAATGCATACTGCAAGGAAAAAGAAATCTTTCAAATTGCCTCTGCCTCTATAACTAGGGTCTTGCACTTTGTATGCTGTGGGGTGTAATCACCGCTACCGATAGCTCCTACCTACACACCTGTGCAGAAGGCAATGCTGGACTGCTGAGGAGGCAGCAGAGAGACACAAACCCATACATCCTCCCTGGGGAATCCCAACACTTTCCCTTGAAAGGAAAGACAGTGAAGAAAAACAGTAACACCAACTCTGTTTGATTTCCTCTATTTAGTTGGATTCTTAAAAATAAGACTGCTGGAGTAGGCCAGGATTTTTATTTTTTTTAATATGCCTTTTTGCAGAAAACAAAGAATTCAGAGAAAAACTGTCTAATCTTACTGGAAAACAAACCCAGACATTCTGCCATATGGAAAGATTCTCAAATTCTCTAATCTGATTCACATGGGCTATTTAGGTAATTAACTAAAGCTGTTTAAAGGAAGGTAAAGAGGGAATATCAGAAAAGGAAGCCAAGCAGATCTTCACAAATATAGCAGCTACAGCCTGCCTCCTACAATCACCAAAGGAGACATTATGGGAATGATGATCAGGATAAAAGCAGGGTGGAGCTCAGGGGCTAAAAGAAACTGCTATTTCAACCTTACGCTGAGTTCTGGAAAAGAGGGAAGGCTACATGACCTTTCCTGTAGCATAGGAGATAGCTCCTCACCTTCATGAAGCTCCGCTCCATATTAGCCCAGGTAACCCATCACCACAGCTCCCCAGATGTGGCTGGAAAATGGCTGAGCCAGGATGGCACTATTGGACAGAACATCTTTGCCATTATTTTTGCAACTCTAAAGAGCCACTCACTGCCTCAAAATTACTTTCTGGCCCCAGTTATCAAATTGACACCTGCAGCCAGAAACACTTAAAAGAACTGATTGCCACCCACAGTCTCAAAGGATAAGGAGTAACTGTTGTACTGAATTTGAAAATAGAAACCTTAAATTACTATCTTCTTAATGGGATGATGTTTGGGACCAGGCCAAGCTGAGAGAACCATAAGCATTTTCAGACCAAGCACTAATTAACAGAAGTCATGTACAATATTCTATTCTTCAATATAAAAGAGGTCTTGCTCAACCTTCCAAAGCTCCATCAGCAGAGCCCTACATGTGGTATTGTTCTCTGAACAAGGCAGTGAACTAAGGTTTCTAATTTCTTGACTAACTTCATTTAAAGAAAGAATGAAATTAGTGCCAAAAAGCAATCAATGGATCCTCAGTCAGACAAAACACTTAAGGTCACGATTTGAATCCAGTCACTCATGTGTTTAAAGTTATGAATGTGTTTAAGTGCCTTGCTGGATGATGGCCCAATGACCTGTTTTTTGGACCAGAGCCTAGTTAAATCTAAGAAATAAATGGAGTTATAATTGAGAATTGAAAGTTTATTTAATTATAAGCTCCCAAATCCTGATTTCCTCTTTATTTGCAGCCACACACATTGTCTTGGAAAGTGTCCTTCTTCTATAAGGGTATTTGGAATAACCTCTTCAGAAGACAGGCAGCCTGGGTTCACCTGTCTAAAAATTACCCAAAATCTTGCAGTACTGGGAAATGTCATCAAAAGTTCTAACAAGTCAATATCAAATTGGGGCTTGAGTATATTCATTACATTTTCTGAAATTGGTAAAAACCCAGGAACTGGCCAAAGTGCTTGCTTTCAAATCTCGCTAAATAAATTAACAGATATTGTCAGAAAGCTGTGATGAATGTTTCTATTCTTTCTATAACCTTTTAAGTGTTTATCAACAGAACTCATTTAGCTATACTGACTACAACTTTTTGGAACTTTCCTTAACATTTTCATTTGTTTATTACTTTTAATAGTGTGTACCAAGAAAATTCTGTTAAGTTATAAACTTGAAAATAGATCTACATTCATCCAACTTTGAGTCCAGTGATCCTCATTAGCAATGCCCATCTGCCTTAAGTATTTTCAGAAGAATTTTTCAAGTGTTGTTATTTTACTTTTTCTTCAAAGAAGAAACAAACAATTCTCCAACTCCTTTTAAGACAACCCACTGAACTCTGCAGAAGGACTTCTGCACCTGAAATCTCCCATTAATTATCAAGGAAGTATAATCTAACATAATTATTGTTGCATCCTGTATGCTAAGAACAATAAACTAACACATATTCATAAGCACTTTGAAACTTATTTTCAAGATATTCTGGCACATATGTGCCCTGGAGGAAACAATCCCTTTAGGACAAGTGACCGGCGTTGGGGATCACACTGTCATTTCTCCACAAGGAGAAATCATGAGCATCTGCCAAGACTACACAGAAAGTACGATCTATTTTAAATAGAAAAGAGTATGTCTTCTCTATGTACAAGTTTAAAACTTCTGGAAAGGAATCCATCTTGCAGTGAGAAATGTTACCAACTACAATGGAACTGGCTATCAAGGCCTCTGAAAAAATTATTTTTTTAAAAAATTAATAAATATTTCCAAGATCTCCAAAATCTCAGTTCCAGCAAAACAACACTCCAGATTTATATTTTGAGGTTCAGAACCAGAAAATAATTTAATAGGTCTGGAACATCAGCTCCCAGTAAACCCAGAGGAATAACATAGGCAGCTTTTAAGTGATTGTTTGCTATCTTCCATAGTGTTGAACTCATATTTGCATTACCTGTTCTGCTGTGTGTAAAATATGGAGAAATTAACCCTCCCTTATCTGACTGACTTAAAGCAGATAAGTCCTTTTCATGGGAAGCGCTAAATCCTCACCATTGTTGATGTCAAATTATCCTCACTCAGTTCTATAAAACAAAATTAGAATAACGTTCTAGGACGTGAATCTGTGAACCCCTGAACTTCTTCAGAGAGCACTGTAAGTTTTTCGTCTTCATGAAGTAATTTTCAGTGTAAATAAACTGCATTACCATTTTCTCTCTAGGTCTATGCCCTCACTATATATTTAGCTCTTCACAGACAGGAATTGTTGAGCAAATAGTTCCTGAGGCTCTTATTTCCAGATACTGGTGAACAAATTCATCTTGGTAAGCTGGTAATTCAGAATGGCTTCATTACTCTGATAAACATCTACGTGTAGTCATCCCAACTTCTAATGAGTGTTACTCTATTCCATTTGTAATAACTCCGAAAAAATGATTTAAAATTCTACCAGAAGTTCTATTTCACGTACCTAAGTCAAAGGGAAGTCCACCTTTCCTCTAGTTTCTTCAAGCAAATGTAGTTCACATTCTCTGTTAGACAGCTAAGGACAATACCTCTTTCTTTAGGAGAGAAGAAAAAACCTTAAGTGACAGAGAAAAGTGAAGAAAAGCGTAACTATCCAGCTTCTCTGTCCCTTATTCTGAGATACGACAGGATCTGAATTACCCTGCATTTGAATCTGAGAGCAAGTCAACTAGCATCATACACCAAGCTCTTAAGTTTTGGACAGACACGTTTGACTTACAGGACTTTTAAGCATTGGCAATGTATGTGCATGGAGCAATAGATTAAATGTACTAGTTAGTTTCATAACAGTTCACACCTTTCTGATCTGCTTCAGACTGTATCTACCAGTGTAGGCTCCATCCAACTGGGAGTATGGCGTTAAAGCGACTGGAAAACTTCACATCTCTCAGAGAGCAACTTTACATTTAATAGTCTATTCCTCTAAAATCAAAACAGTCTCCCCATTTTTCCAAAATTCAGCAGACTTCACAGTGGTTGAGGATTGGATTTATGCACTAACTGCCTATGATATGAAGCTGGAGCCTTCCAAAACCAAAATCATAGTACCAACATAGAAAAGCAACCCTTTCTGTGTTAATGGTTTCTAAAGCACTAAAGGATTCATGGGAAAGGAAGATGTTGAACTAAAGGAAGAAGTTAGTGAACTTGCTAGAAGGAGCAATGAGCGATGGCAAAGATGAAGGTGGAGATCTGTCAGTTGTCACTTTTGTGCCTTCCCTTGTGGAAACAAGCCAGTAATTAATCTATGAAAATTGAGAGGCGAGAATGTAACTTCAGTTTCTCATGCTTTCTTGCTGTCATCCGGATGCTGCACGTATTTCAATATATGACTAAATTGACATACCATATTAGCAAAGAGGACCAGGCTGATCAAACTTGCCAAGACAGAATCTGAGCACCACATACATCGTCAAATAAAAAGGTTCATCTCAATACTCATTTCCCTGCCATTACCACTTGTCACAAACAGTACTCTTCTGGTTATGAGTTACTGGTTTTATGCATTGTATTTATCAATAAAGATGAAGGCATTCTGCCAATTGCTTTAGATTTTGTGTTTTGAGAATAGTAGTACTTAGCAACAGTAACAGGGAACAAAAAGTCATCTCACTCAATTCCTAAGAAAGATAAATACAATCTTTCTTCAGTTACACAAAAAAAGTTAGTTTCCCTTATAAATATGACAGAGTAGTCAAGAGCTGAACAATTGAGCCCTTCATTTAACAAGAAAAGACTGTCAGATTCATTAAGTCCACAACAATTATATAATTTAAGATATTATTTGTAAGGATGACCGATGCAATTTTTCTTCAACCCTATCTTCTTTTTTAAAAGTTTTTAATCTTTCTTATTCTACTTAATTATAGCCTGCATTGATAATACATATACTGTAAACCAAATTATAATAGGTAAACCTGTGTTTAATTCAGCTGCATTCTGCCTAAAAACATTAATGACATCATAATCAACTACACTACTTTCAACTTTCTTAAACACTGTAGCCTAAGTTCTGATTTTTGACAAATGCTTAGGCAAAATTACCATTGGCCAAGAGACTACTAAGCCCAGTCAGTACCAGCTTTACTGCTGTCCTTACAGAAGAGAGATTTCCTATTAGCATCTCAATTCCGTAGGCATCACAAGACACAGTAATAAACAGTATCAGAGGTCTTTCCAAGTATCACACTTGGGATTTTAAAAGCTATTTAGCACATGGAATCCTGAGAAACTACATCACCTCTTAGCATTTCCATGTTCACAGGGGACATAACTAAAATCCATCTCTTACTTATGGAAAGGTATTTGAGTTTGCTTAGGTTTTTTTATTATTTATGAGCTTCTTGTTAGTATAGGAACCATGTAGGTTTTTTCATTAATACTACTAGATGAAAGCAGGTTCAAAATGAGATATGACTTTGCACCTATCTTTCAAGATCTACTCTGTATAATACACACTAAAAGCTTCACCTAGTTTGGCCTCATTATATGTTCCTTAATTGAGTCTTAATAAAAAGACTGTGTTATAGCGTGATATGTATTAATTGCTTTTCAAGGAGAGAGGCTTGAAGCAGTATAGACATCTCAATTAGGGATGCATTTCAACATAAATACAAAATTTAAGCCTCTTGTGATTGCCAAAAGATTGACTTAGAGCTAAACATAGTGAACTGATGCATCAAGTCTCTACATCTATTTTGTACCTAGCTAGCAAAGTAGAGTAGTTCTATAGTAGATTGATTTAATGCTGCTGAAAACTAAAGCAGGACTACATCTTGAGTGTGTGAAAGGCTGTCACAGAGGGAAAGCTTAATTTATCAATTTGCCAGCTTCTCAGGGGAAGCCATTAATGACAACAGCATGAGATTGCCTTTTAGCAGGATTCATTGGACTTATTTTCCTAACTTTAAAAAAAAATTATAACTTTTTCCCCCATAAAATACTACATCTGTCAGACACACAAAAGGATGACAGGAAATGCAGCTCTAAGCAGAGAGCGCAACATCTATTAATCTCACAGCTTCCTGCTTATATTCAGAACTCCAAATGCCGTAAACACAGTATATTTTAAAAACAACAAAACAGAACAATAAAAAAGCTAAAAACTGAAAAAACCACCCTAGAAAATGTTTTACACTCACTTTGCACATAAGAGATGTCTTTTAAATAGCATGGCTTTGGTTACACCTGTAGATGCCCAAACAAAGGCATACAGCAATTCTGTATCACAAATCAGTCAGTAACTTACAGTAAGTATCATGGAGAATTCTAGTAGCAACTATTCAACCCAGGTCAAGCTTTTTAAAAAAAAACAATTTTCAGTGTCTTCAGGATGCCTTTCAGGCAACTTCAAAAACCTGTGCAGCCTGACCAGAAAAAAAAAAGCTCTAGTTGTATACACAGCTCCAGCCCAGAAAAATATTTGAAAGTACACTTTTGAAAGTCTGTTTAGGCCCATCTGCAGTTCTAATAAATAGTTAGACCTATGAAACATGGAAACATGCAGAGCATGTATGATCTCCACCAGTAATCACCACTGGTTTTGTTACACCACCGAAGTCTAAAAAACATTTAATAAGGAACTGTGTCTGAGAAAATAAGCTTTATAATGACTTACAGTTTTCTGACTTAATCAGAATTTGTAACTTGCTAAAGTAGCGTAGTTCTAATTAAAGCATCTGGTTAGCTGCACTAGGTTCCAGCAGTTACTGCTCCCAATGAGAAGGGGGGTGACCTGAGCCTCCTTTCAGGCACTCCAAAGCTCTCCTTTCAGCTTTGTACACCTATAGATATGTCAAATATCTCGACTTCCCCTCTGACAGGTGGGTCACTGAGCAGAGGGAAATCATGCTACTGTGCTGCTTCTCCAGTGCTGAGCTTGAACTGTAGCGGCTCTCCCATCCAATGACCCTCCTTTCGATCTCACAAGAGGTTCAGAGAAAGAAAGACTGATACTAACTCACTGGAAAAAGAGAAAGCTATGGTTTTCTTTGCTTGCAGAGACAGAAGAACTGACATGGGAAAGAGACAACTGCGCACTTCCTGGTGTTTCACCCCCTATCTGGGTGAAATGAAGTACCATAGTCATATTTGAACTCCTTACCATTCCAAAGGATTTACTATGGAGTCCCAACTGTTATTAACACTAAGGTGAAGAAAAAGGATACTGTCATCTACAAGAATGATCTTCTTCTACCAAGAAACTCCCTGGTGTTTTGATCACAATTTTTGTGTTTAACCCATGGCTAGAGATGACCTAAGTATATGTTTACCCTGGAATACTAATTTCCCCATGGGAACTAAAATCAAAAAACAACAAAGGCCTTCAAACACCTTTTTCATCAATTAACAGTATAACGTCCTTCTTTGACCTATTTAGGCAGCCTGCAGCAATCACAGAGAAACCTTGTGGGACTGAAGTGCCAGGTAAGCAGAGAGACGTACTGATTTGCAGAAGACAGGCACTTGTTACTAGAACACAGCCAGCCTGAAATAACAGTGTTGAAGACACTCATCATCTGTCATCTGAGGCTCTGAACTCTTCCAGATGTACATACAGAAAATTCAACCCTTGACATTCAAGAGCATGCCACAAAACTTAGACTAAAAGCCACCACAGCCTGCTAATCAGTGGTGTTTCTATGACATCCATATGAATACCAGAAAGACATTAAAGCTAATACTGCAGAGTAATCTTTGCATATTACAGCACTGCCACACCACTGGTTGCATGTTATTTACAGGTGACACCTGAAGCAGTCAGGAAAACTGAAATTATTTTGGGGGGGTGGGGGGATGGGGGGGGTAGGAAGGGGAAGTCAAGGTTTTCTATCCTTCCTAATGGTCTGCAGGTGGCTCGCTCACTGTGATTCTCAGGCTGTGAACAAGAGAATTAAGGAATGATAAAGCCTGTGACAGCAAGCTTAGCACTCTGAATAAGAATTCCATTTATGTTTATAACTTTTCTGTTGTGAAGATAGACTTGACCAATGGATGTGCAAGGATAGTCTCCAGACCCAGAAGATCAGACTACGAGAGCTGTGATCTGTAGGGAAGAAGCAAGAAAGTACTTTGCCTTCATGATCCATTTGATTAGCACATGTTCCTTTTTCTTCACCACTAGAAGCTAAATTCTGTCTTGCAAATCCATTATCCTTCACCACGCCTTCACCTTTTAACCCTCAAAGCTGATGAGACTTCACTGAGTAAAAAGAAAAAGAATAAGAGGCCAGATTTTCATCCAGTGTCACTCCAGTGATTTTAAAAGGATTTACGTTAGCTCCTGAGGGCTCTAACTATTGTCTGCTCCCAGTCTAGACAAAATTACCCCCAAACAACTAAATAGTCTCTAAGATATTATGGGGATTTATCGTAGGGACATTCCTGCAGGAGCTCAAACTCCTTTGGAATGCAAGGTGAGCATAATTGTTCAGGAAGTCGAGCCTAAAGAGAAACAAGGATATTTGCATTCATGTGCCTTCTCTTTCTAACAGCCATGTAATCCCACTCTTCCTTTTGCACACAATGAAAGAAAAGGAAAAAAAAAAAAAAACCATAAAAAAGAGCTCTTTTGCAAGCTAGCTACAAAATGCAAATTTAAACCCTCTTTGCCCAGTACAGAATGTGTCTGAATTCCATCTGTATCACACTGCTACATGCCAATTACTTTAATTACAGTGAGATCCAAGCCTTGCAAGATAAAGTTTGTAAAGTAATTAAGAAATAGTTTTTCTCCTCAGTGCACTTCTTTCATCTTCTTCTTTGCTCATTTTCCTGCTTCCCTCCCACTCTTTCTCCATTCAGGGAATTTCTCAGTCTGATTCTCTAGTCATTTTGGCACCAGCATTGTTGTACTTACACCTTCAGGCAGGCATGAAAGCCAAAAAGGTGGTTGCCTTTAATGCTTCCAAGAGAAGGTGTAAAGAATGAAAAGCAAAGAAATGAAAGTGAAAGGATTTATACTGGTTTAGAGTACAGTTTGGTGCAGCGTGGCACAACGCTTTGAAGTGCATCTTACTAAAAGCAATGGCACATTCTGCCAAGAAATGCCACTGCTCAGCGGTCAGGGAGCTAGGCAATCTCACAAAATACAGCAGATGTGCTCAACAACAAAGGAAAGACAGATTAGGTTGTGTAGATTTTGTGGAGGACCTATCATCAGTGTGATGATACTGAGTGAACCAATGAAATGAGTGTAGTCTTAACAATATCAGGAAAAGTCATACAGCTGCTGAGGTTTGTTCCAACATCAATTTTCATTTTAAGAGCTACCCAGTCCCAATCCGCTTTGCCGTTGGGAAGATTTAACACCAGCAATGGGCATCTTTTAACAACTCTTCTGTCACATAGTAGCCAATGCTATCGCATCCCCCCTCTTGACACTTCAAATCAGAACACATCAGAATGTCTCAGAACAAATTTCCATGTAAAATTCTTTGTAACACAATCCTTTCTAGGAGTGTCCCTGGCTTGTCAGTATTACACAAACTCATTACACAGCTGGTTCTGAAGTGGCAGGAATTCTCCTTTCTTTTAAAGGATTTGTAAAGTGTTGACTGGATTAATTCATGACATCTTAGTTCAGCTATAGACTTCTCAGTGCTTGGCAACAGAGAAAAGACAACAAAAGTGTTATTTCTAAAATTTACCATATTCTGAGAGTGTTTTAAATCACCACTAGATATTACTATTATTATTTATGTCTCTTTGTGGGTAGATGTATAAGCCTGGCTTTGTTTTAGTTCAGGTTTGAAAGTTGGGTGTATTCCACTAGCCAAACAGATGCCCCCATTTAGAATATGCCCACAAACTGATTTAGAATCAGGTGCTAGTCATAAACTAACACAACTTAAAGCTTGGCAGTTAAACTATGTTATAAAAGTAGATGCCAGAATTTAAACAATCCATTTCTTATAATCTCATACACATGCAGGCTATTTATCAGACATTAATGCTAGCACAGTTAAATCAATGGTCAAAGATAATTGACATTAAATGGAAAATTTTGTCCACCATTACAGCTACAATGAGATAGGTACTTCATTCAGTCTTGAAACTTCCATAATTTTGCTGTACCGCTGCATCTGAAACTGAGCTGAAATGGACTTATTTTTGAAAATTCAGTCAGTAAAAGCTTGACTTTCAGCTGTCTGCTGGCAATAGGAATGTCATCATTGATTATAGAGATTAGTGTGAAAACAACGTCTGGTTTTAGAATTATACCAAATAATTACTGAATAAACAACTCTTTGCTTCTGTGCTACCCCGAATACAAATTTATCTCTTTTCTTTTAGTGGAGAAAGTAGGTTCATGGAATTTTACAGAACCAGTGCTAACTAGGAAATCAGTTTATTCTTTAAACAGAACGGGATGGATTCTTAGCAAGGATAAATTATTTAAATACTGATTTACACCAAATGAGAACTGGCCCCTACCTCATTTAAAGAATGATTCAAGCCTTTCTCTTGCAGTAAGTGGCAGTATCTCACTGGCTTCATCTAGAGCCAGATCAGATTATAGATGCTTTAGAAATGGAATGTATCAGTGTGACCTAAATGCATTTGAAGTCAATGCAGTTATAATGGGCAAAACCCTCAGTGAGACACTCATCAGTCATTTCTGAAAGACTCTTCTTTTTAATTAAAACTTTTTTTTCCAGTTGATTTCAGCTAAACTGAGATAAAATAAGGATCTTCCATACTTGTATTTACACCAGCTCAATTTTGGAAGTTTACAGTCATATCTTGATTTGCTGGAGTATTTTTCTCACACAGGCAAAACCCTGCCACTGTAGAAAATGCAAAATCATAAAAGCTGCTTTATAACCTTTAGATATTTACTGTCATATTGAACAAGCTGTACAAGCATACAATTAATCTGCAGTTTGATGACGTAAGAGGATGTGATGATGTGATACAGTGCTGGTTTTTTGGCTGGCATTATCAATCATCTTTTTTCTAGATAAAAAGTGAAAACCGAACAAATTATTCTTAAACTTCAAGTGAGCTTCAACCAAGAACAGAACTCCATTTGGATCTACAACATAAACAAACATGAAAAACATACACAGTTTTAAATTTCATGAAGGCACATGTGCACATACATTATCATGTGAGTGATATCATGTGATTGACGATGAAACTGATCCTTACCCGAAAAAAAAAAGTAACACAATAAATGGAGTATATCTGCTTCTAATTAACTTGGCAAACAGACACAAGAGATGAAGGCCACAGGATCAATTATAACGACATTATTTACATATCCAGAAATATGTATAACCCAAGTTTTCTTCCACTGTACCATGGTGTAGCAATTACATTATTATATAATTAGCTTTTAAATGGTAATAATTAAAACATGCATGGTGTTATTTGAAATTATTTTTCAAGTTCTGTAAGTTTTCTTTAGTTTAAGCTATTCTCCTGATAAGTATAATTTTCTCCAGCAATATCAGTATTAAAAAAATATGCACTCTGGAACATAAGTACTGACTTGATACTCAGTTTTGGAGTCCCACATGCCCTATCATTAGTGGCAGACTGATTGTTTTCTACATTTCAGCAAAACACACTGGACTAATTATAATTCCACCAACACTGGAGTTGAAGAACACAGATTAATGATCAGCAATTAAAACATCAACAACATCACAAACAATAATGTTTCATACTGTTTATTTCTGTAGCCTGAAGTCATGCTATTTCTCTTTGGATACAAAATACATAATACAACCATTTCTTCCAACATGAATAAAGTGTTATCATATTACATGCTGAGATTCATATACTGTAGCTAATTTACAGTACCTAGAAATGAAAGGAATGTGCACTTGGTGCATTGTGCTTATGTAATAAGAAGCTAAATCAATATAAGACCTGAAATATTAGCAGTCAGTCATATTGCTCTTTCCAAACACATGCAGTACCAAAACCAGATTTTAAACAACCATAGGCTTGATGTAAACAAAGTACATCAGATTCGAGTCTTTATCTTCAAAGGTTTTTCTCAGAGAGCAATGCTGTCAGGTTCAGCTGACAGAGGTACGGCCTATTCTTTTGTGCTACATGTTTTCTTAGAACCTGTAACAATCCTTTCTGTCTGCTGCAGCATCCAATTTAATCAAGTCTAGCACAAAGCTCATCTGATGTCATCTCTCATTTGTGCACTAGGAAATCAATGGATGCAGCTGCAAGTCACTGCAGTAGGTAACTACAGTTTGCCCTTGCACTTTGAGCATTTGCCTGCAGAGTTTACAGACACTGTCACTCCACAGTCAGCATGGCTTCTGGTAGCACAACTAGTACAGAACTTAAAACAGCCCTTTTGTCAGGACATTTGCAAGGACATCCCATTAGCTATGGTACAAGTGATTTTGTCATCGCTCTCGCTGTAACTCTGTGATATGTTCAATATCCTCTGTTATCTTTTTCACTAACAGAAATTTATGCACCTTGAGATGTTGGTAGATGCATTCAGTAAACTGAAAAATAAACAAATCTATTAACTATCTGTAGAACGTCACCACCTTTATGTGATCTGAAACATGAAAAAGCAAGCTGGGGGACAGCTTTGTTACGAGAATGGTGAGCAGTGGCAGAAACACAGAAGAAATGAAAGCAAACACATGAATGTCACTAGTTATTTTCAGAATGAAAATCCTCTGTTCACTCAGATCCAGGACAATTGTGGAAACTGAAACGGCTAATAAACCCAACAGATTCATTCATGAATTAATGTTTGCTGCATTTAAAGTTTTCCCTATATAATTGAACAGGCTAAAACGAGATGCCAGCACTTGATGTAATATTAATTATTTATCAAAGAACAGCTAAGTGGCTTCTCACAAAGGTTACAAACACTCCTGATGACTTCAGAAGTGCTAGAATAATATGGAATAAAACATCCCAAAAAGAGGGAGTATATAACCTGACACTATGAAGACTAGGTATGTACCAAAGTTGGTACAGGTGCAGAACTGTGAATGGACATATGGATAAATAATTCACCCAGCAGCTTGCAGGGATGATCTGCCCAGTATAGCAAATATCAGATCATTAGGGGTGTCATGGAAGAAGGTGAAAGGGAAGGTCTTTATTTATCTGCAAAATGTCCTGATTCTTTTCTAGCTTTAGACATTTCTGGTTCCTTTCTAAGCAGCTGGAATTAAAGCTATTCAGCTGCCACTCATCAAAAAAGTAAGATTCTGCCATCCTGGCTTTCTGCAACAGTATCTCACAATTGTCATTAAAACCAGCTGGTATATTGATGAAAGAAAATGTTACCTTGTGAAAAGCTTGGCAGAATTTTTCCCTAATACATTAGCAGCCCTGAAGGCATTGTCACAGAACTGTGCAAAGCCAGAAAAAGATCTGGTTTTAGTTCCCACATCAGATTCCTAGGATCAGCAGAGATTACAGCAAGAGAAGTCTTCAGTGATTGCAAGAGACTTTCCTCATGCCACTTAATGGGATGCCCTCTGGCCAAAAGAATGTACTCAGTGGATTCCGAATATAGGCAGGTTGAAATTCACAGTATTTCTTCCTATGTTACAGAGAAGTAAGGATGCTTCCACCTGACACATGGCATATGGGCAAGTTGTACAAGTGATAAACAGAATGTCTGCTACCATTTTTCAGACATGAGCGCTGATGGCTGAAGGCCCAATTTAAGAAAATTCCCCTTCATAGATATAAGCAAGAGGGGGAACAGAATTAGCACCATATTCATAAAATACTTTATGGGCATTGTCAGATGCTCAGACAATGGGGCTGATATGCTCAGCTGTTCTGCTTGCATATACAACAGCTTGAATATGGACTTTATATGCATTTCAAAACCGAAAACGTAGATTGACCGGTTGGACGATATCTGGAGATGCAAACGAAGGAAGAAACTCATGGAAACACTTTCCTCTCCGTTGTAGACCTTTTGCATTACTGTGTTCATTAACCGTTCCTTGAGCATTAAGATACTCATAACCTTTTCTTGTGCAGTATGTTCACATCACGTTATTTTTGATCATACACACTCACAGTATGGTGGCATTCAGGTAAGATAAAATTCAAAAATGGCAAACAAAGTGAACCACTCTGGAGCTTAGTGTTGTCATGACAGCTTCAGACAACTTTGTTGTAGCGCCAGGGGAAGCTTCAAAGACTACTGTGTGTGTGAAGAGCCAGCCTCATATTAACCTTCTATACACCATTAGAGAAATTTTACTTGACAGTAGTGGTCCTTAAACATATTTTGTTCATTTTGACTTTTTTCACTTTGCGCAAATGTCTATAGGCCATGCACTCTATACAGTGATCCTACTACAGGTGCACAGTGTTAAAATAACAGGCATTATAGTACTGATTGTTTATCACCTAATTGTGGTGCCCTGCATTGTCATAACCAACACCTACTATCTGAAGACAGCTGTAAGAGACATCCAAACTCTTCAGAAAGCCCCACATCATTCTGCAGTGCAAGACTTCCCAAGAACATTAAGAACATTTCTTCCTTGCATCCCTACAAATACTATCACAATGATACCAGTCAGTAGAGCATAAGCAAGCTCCATCCATCACACAGTGTTTTTTCTTCTGAATATTATTTTCTCCAGTACATTATTGGAAGACATAACACTGTATGAAGAATCAGTTTCAGAACCAATCTCTCAGGAGGTCTGTGTTTGAGCGGTGTAGAAGTACCTGTACAGCTTGACTTCATATCAATGACATCAGTAAGTGCCCAGTTCCAGACCTGGATATAATTTAGTAAAACAAGCCAATTGTCTAGGTCTTCACTTTCTCAGCATGACAGCATAACCTTAAAGCCACTGAAGACCTCCCCTAGGTACTCCAACTTCACTTTTTTGTCTCATCACAAAGTCAGGCTCAGTTCAACAACACCATGGAATGAAATCACTTTCCATTGCATTATTCATTTCGGATGTAAAGTTACCATGGCAGACATCACCAAAGGATTTCAGAAATACAGAGAGGTGTTCTTACATGGCTTTCAGCAGCAAATAATTAGGTATTTGTTCTCAGAATAATACAGTGGATCGTTTGAGAAATATGTAAGCATAAAGGAAGATTTATACAGCAATTTCACAGTCAGAAAATCAAAGACATCTCATCAAAATGTGACCTATTCCAATGGCAAGCAATATAGTGAAGAAAGATCATCTCTTAGCTGAATACACGTTAAGTTCAGCAAAACTGTCAAAGCCCTTTAAGGCAAACAGCCCATTACAGACCATGAATGTTGTCAACTATTAGCACTGCCAAGGTAACATGGAATAATTTCTCTGGAACTGAGAAGCTGTCATGTTGTCATCTGACTTTCTCAGAAATCTACAGATAGATCATCTGTGCAGATAGCACACTTAACACTGGGAAGGTTCTCTCTCTTCTCAGAACAGCTAACAAAATAGGTTAAGGGCAAACCTGTATAGGGTAGAGAAGTTACAGCAGCCAGATAAAAATAAAGCAAGAAAATCTCTTAAGAATTCCATACTTGTGTACTGCTCTGTAGTACAGAACTTGGAAAAATCAGCTGGAAGATCAGGATGTTGATTTCTCTGCCAGGAGTAGAGAAATATTGCAGCATTGACTCCCAGCAGTAGAATGCACAATCTCCAGGGAAAGCGTAAGTTTACATGATAAACCTGCAAACATTTAACTTACTAGGCAGTTGATCCATACCTCTCCTATCAGAAAAAAAGAAAGGACATAAGCTGCTTTGGGAAATGCTAATGGACCCTAAGGCAAACCTGCCTTATAAAAGCAGCTCCCTATGTTTGTACACAAGAGGGATCTAAACAAGTAAACGTGCTGCAGTTACACAGGAGAGCATACACAGGAGATATATATTCTGCATTGCTATCTCTATCTTTTAATTATAATAGATAACTATAAGCCAAAAAAGGTTTTCCAAACATATATGACTGTTACAAAGCACACACTAAAGTTTGAGGTTATTCAGTAACAAAGTCACCCACTGTACCTAACAGAACAAGTGTTTTGGTACTCTTCCTACATGCCAGTTTAACACTGGCAGTTTCAATGACACCTTTAGAACAATTTCTGATTTACTCTGGCATGAATCAGGCCCTAAATACATAATCACTTTATAACAGACGCAAATAGATTATAAAAAAAACCCAAACAAACAGGTATCCCATAGGAAACAAATAGAACATGAGCATCTAATGGAAAACTCATATCCCTTAGACCTTCAAATGACAGTTCTGATATAAAATTCTGCAAGAAATCAAATAATCTAGCACTTTCTACTCTCAATGACTTTATCATCAGTATATCACCATGCCTTATTGAGCTCTCACTGGTTTGATATCACAACAGCCCTGATGAAAAACAGGTAAAGAGAACAGACCAAGTTCATTGTGTTCATGAGGCTGAAAACAGATGTTTTATCCCACTTGAGTTTCAAAATAAACACAAGTTTTAAAGACCACAAAGTTGTTTTAGATCATAGACTGAGTATAAATTATAGGCCACTGCTTCTCAACCTGAAAGGTTGTAGTTGAGTATGAATAACAGCTCTAGAATAGTAAAGTTTTTGTACAGCTTTTATTAGCAATATACCTGCCCCTTCATATGCCAATCAACAAAACCCACAAATTGTCTTTAGCTACGAAAATTGAGCTCATATCATAAAGATTTATGGGTTCACACCTGGTTCAGACTTCAACTAATTTGAAAAAAACCCAATCCCACTCACTGGACACTGGGACTTGAGTATGTGTCAGACCAAAACATTAAAAACTGGGAAATTTCAAACAATGCCTAACATTGATTTCTAACATTTAAAAATAGAATTTTATTTTTAAACTTATTACTTGTTCCAAACAAAACGTCTCATATTCATATTTCTTTACAGAACTGATTTGAGTTGATTTTCAGTTTGCTTCCCCAAAAAAGTTTAATTTCTTACCAAAACAGCAGCTAATCCCTGTCTTAGCTTAACTCAGCCATGTTTTTCACACCTGCTTTTCAGTGTTGCCAAATAACAAAGAATTCTACAACTCACACTGTTCAATTACTTGGCAATGACTTTATATCAATTCCATATAGCTCCTAAAATACTGTTAGCCACAAAAATGCAAAAGGTTTCTGCATTAAGGTACAATTTCATTAAGTCTTACTTTGACCTTATTAGGAGATTCTCTGGCTGAATTATATGCAGATGAAGTTTGCTTTGAGATTCAGATTCAATACTTATGAAAATTACTTTGTTTAAAGCTACAGATATTCTGCCCAAAGGAGCCCTTTTAACTCTCAAACTGTACTTACTGTATGTATTTATGTGAGCCTTGAGTAATCCCAACTCGCTTCTCTGCACAGCAGCATTGTGTGCACTGATACCTGTTCTCCATATCTTGGAATTTTCCCCAGCTGAACTCTGCCTCTAAAGGGTACTCATTCATCCACTTTCCGATAACTCACATCTTCTCTTGGGATTTCTATGAGAGACAGAAAATACTGCAAAAGGAAAAAAAAAAGTTTTGAAATTTTAAATACATTTGTCTTGTGACATAAATATTCAATTACTTGAGTTCCATCAGCATGAATGAATACAGAAAGTGAATATTTAATTTGCTTCTTTCAAGCATTCATACCAGAAACTAGACCAGTTAGACATCTACAGATAATGAGGAGAAATATAAGTTTATTAGTGAGAACTGGATAAAAGCATGCATCCTCATGCTTCAGGGTATTACAAAAATAAATCCAGAATCTATACCCCTTAGCTCCATAAATAATATCTCATTGAGATTAGTGATAAACTTTTCCTTCTTATACATGTTTCATAATTGCCTCATAGCACTATGTTCTGAAGCACGTAGACAATAGACACGTGCACACCTCACTGCAGAGAAAGCTGTTTCATCAGTTATTCCATGGTAACTGGGCATGACTTGAGCTCATAAAAGTGTATGGTTGCTTATTCCTCAGTGAAAATCATATAACCTATCTTGAATTTTCTGTTGGACATATCAGCAGGGTATGAACATGCACAAGGATACAAACCAACTGAAAATTATCTCAGTGACCTGCCTGGGTGCTCACACACTGCAATAAAAGGCTGGCCTTCCCGCCCTGCACAAAACAGCAGTTCAAACTTATACGACAATATGTACACTTCTCTTATAAATACCCAATCTCAGAACAGAAACAGCAGTAAGGAACTACCCGGACTCAGCTCAAATCATGCAAACACCTCTTAGATAAATAAAAAAATCTTGATCTGAGTTACAGGTCTTAGAAGACATTTAACTAAGAAAAAGGTGTAATTCATGAAGTAAATTAGTTATTGTAATTTATCAGCAAAACCTTTAATTGATGTCTACAGACTGCAAACGGATCCATTTTCAACATGTTTTTCAGGCAATTGTTTAGAATATCATGACATTTTCACAAAAAGTTACGAGGTGACATCTTGGTATGCTATTTAATAATTCATATGGACACAAACTTCCTCTCTCCTGCCCGTCAGCTGGCAGTTACAATTTAAATAATCAGTCTGGCAGTTCAGAGTTATGAGTCAAGAATGAAAAACTAAGTATGCAGAAGCAGTTCCCTATGGAGGCAGGAAGGATGCTACAAACTTTACATGCTCCTTTGTACACTCCAGCTATGGGAAATCACCAATTTACATGACATTGTATTTTCAGATATATAGTGAGAAGCAGAAATACGTTGTTTCTGGATTAAACAGTCAAAGACCATGAACAGAAAACCAGAAAGCCCTAGAATTTCTAGAGCCAAACTTAATTCCAATGTGAATGCTATAGGGAAAAAAAAACAAAATTAATTCCAAAGTGAATGCTAAAGGGAAAAAAAAAAAAAAAAAAAAAGAGTGGTTGACCATAAACTTCTCCAAAAATAGTTTTTGTGAATAATGAACTTTTTTCCAGATAATTTCATTTAGTGCCTTTGATATAGTAAATGCTCTTATTACAAGTAATAGCAAATAAATGATATAAATACATTCCATGTCCTTTTGTAAGGGAGTTTATTTGCATAGCCATCCCAGACATGTGTTTTTCCTACAGGAAAAAAAATAAAAGGCCATGAGCAAGACTGCCTTGAGTGACAGAATTTACTCCATCATAGTACAGTTTCCTAGGAGATCTAGAACTTGTCAATATAGCTACTTGCTATCAAAGCTTGAACACTTTAATGAAGAAAACAGCAGCATTTTCACTGTTGCAGACTGCATTACATTACATTACAGGATGTACTCCCCTAAATGACAAACACTAAATTATGAAATAGTTAATGATGCATATGTGCTCTCCACCCTCTATTAACATCCTTCCTCAGGTCAAACAACTTCTTTCGCATGTAGTAAACAACATCAAATGTCTTCAGCCATTTACAAAACCACAATATAATGTTGGAAAAAAAATAATTTCAGTCTTTATCTTCCATTTACAACGGTGTTAGGGTACACTTTGATAAGAAGAAAACCCAATATGCATACATGATAAAATAGATCCCCTTTTCTGGAACGTTCATCATTATGTAACAACTAATAAAGATAGATTCTACTAATAACTGGACAGTGAAAATTCTTTTAGTTTAATTAATGCCATCATGAGGTCTGGGGGAGAGCATATTTCATTTAGCTACTTAGGAAGTATAGAATAGACAAGATATATGCCTTGCCTTCAATATACAACCCAACCAAAAAGCTCAGCTATATAAGCCCTATGGGGAGGTCAGTCAGTCTCCATACCCCCCATTCATTCCTGGACCTCTGTTCAACATCACGCTCAATGAAAGACAGGTGATCTGGTCTTCATGTAATATTCTACACAAAATAAGGACAAAAAGTATTAACGATCTTAACTGCTATCAAGCCTGCCTAAACTCGATGCTGTGTCTAGGATTAACGCCTTTGCCAAATCTTCGATCAGTACATTTAAAGGCAAGGCTATTGCATTCCCTGTGCCTATGAATTCTTTGTGCTTACTCAGTCCTTCTTGTTATTCAATGTCCAGGGAAAGACAAATAAGGTTATATAGAAAGACATCAAAACTTTATAACTGGGAATTATTATATACATATTTCACAGTGGCAGAAGACTGCTGAATGTTTTACACAGCTACACATGGAATAAGACATGCCACACCAGCTTGCTGTACTCTGTTGTGTTTGTCACAGTACAAACAAACATGCTAACTTTCTACATGCTTTACAAAGTTAGAGGACAAAACCATTTCCATGTTTAGAATGATTTCCTTAAAAAAAACCCAAAAAACTGGAGGCAGGAAAGAAGGAATGAAATACACGCTGTATGTATACATTTTTTACCAGAGATGGTTCAATTAAAAAGACTTGCATTGCTGTATGAATATAAAGATTTAAAAATACTACAATTATAGATCAAATACTTAATAGTTTATAATAGCCAGGCCTGTGTTCTAAGAAGGGAATAAAATTAATAAAACAATTTCTTTATTGCTGCAAGAATATTGAAGTATTACAGAATCCATTCATTCCTTCCTACAGTTCAACAACTTACCAGATAATAGGTTGGAGAAATTCCCAGTCACTTGGCACTAAACCTTATTGTCCCTGTGAAGGTGCTTTCAGCAGAGGCCAGGTCATCCTACAGAATGCCTAAAGTAAATACATTGTTGGATGCAACTGATTTTAAAACATAGCACTAGTCATAAAGGCAAGATCTATTAACGTGTAGGAGTACATGTACACATGTATATTTTCATTACAACTCTATCAAGGAGTGATTTCAAGTGTTCACAACATTTTAGAAACAATGTCCAGTATTGCATAGTGTGTTCTAAATTCTTAACAGATATCCATGGTTTCTTGTATATTCAGTTGATTAAAAAATTGCGTTAGAAATAATTCTAAGGTAGTTTTAGAAAAACTAGCAATGTTCCTCATCAATATTGCTGTTTTGCAAACTGGAATAATTTTTCTACAAAGGTTAGGAATCTAAGAATCAAGTTGAGTTCTTTCTGTGTAAGAAAAATCTTTACTCAAAAGGATTCTGACAACTAAGTTTCCTCTGCTGAGTTTCAAATGGAACTGTGAGACAAATGTAGTAATTTAAGTTGTAACAGAACAAGAAGTATGAGTCCGACTGGCATAACTTTTAAAAAACATCTTTAAATGAAACTCTTAGACCCACATTCTTGGGCAGGAGACTCTTATCTGATGTCTGCAGTTGCAGAGTTCTTACAAATGTTCTGAGGTTGACTTAATGTCTTCAGAGGANCTAAGGAAGATGGAGTTATTTACATCTTTCTTTGATCCACTTACAATGCAAAGAAATCAAAATATTGTTCTCATTTATTAAATTTATTCAAAAGACGCTTTTACTTTTATTTTCAGTTCTTTTACGTAAGAATAGTATGAAACATTAGCAAGAACACAAGTTACACGCTTACAGGGGAGTGATGTATCTACAGTCAGAATTCACCACAAATGTCAAGTGTTCCCATGTCAGTGCTTGCTTGTTGAAGTACTAAAACAATAATGATGAAACTGAATAAAATAACAAGCTTGAAGAAATGGGCATTAAAAGTAGAAGAATTCAGAAATATACATCTGCAGAAAAAGGCAGAAAAAATTTTCCATGAATAGGTAAGGCTGAAGTAGTGCCCCCGTGTGCAACGTGAAAAAGCTTAGATCATCTGCGTCATGTCTGCCTTGGCCCAAATCTTCCCAGAAAATTTCAGTCAAAAGAACTAGCGGAAATAGCATTCTTTTACAACGTTAAAAGATTCTGAAGACCTTTCTTTAACAAAACTCATGCTTTAGAATAAGGAGTTGCAAGTTGGCAGAGATCTTGTGCCTTTTGCACTCTCAATGAAAAGCCACTCAAAAATGTCCAACTTGCAAGCCCTGTGGTTTGCGCAGAACCAGTGCTTCCTGGGCTTCAGCTGCTCTACTTCCCAACCTCTCTGTCTGGGCTGGACAGGCTCCAGAGCCCTCAGAAGGGCTTTCTCTGCAATTGCAGGTTAGTGCCAAATCTGAGTCTAACAATTTCAACTGAGGTCTTTTCTGCTGTTTCAGTTCTCTCATCACTAAGTCCTAGCAAAACACAAGAGGCAGCTCTCAATCTCAGATATAGAGAGGACCAACCCTTCAGGTGAACACACCAAAACCCACAGGGGAACACTCTTCCAGGCTTTGAATGAGGAATGAAAAAGAAGAATGAAAGAGAGACTGGAAAAGGGTGGGGAAAAGATAGTTGGAGGTCCAGAACATTTGGGTCTGAAGAAAGAAGATGGAGAGCAAATGGAACTAGGTCTACTCAGAAGCAAGTAGGCTGCTGAGAAGAAGGAATACCCAGAAGAGGTGAAGGAGATACGATGTGCTGTTGAAGAATAACTCCCAGATTAGGACATAGCTGGGAGTGAGGCTGGAGGAGTGAGAGAGACACAAGAGTGAAGATAGGGAAATCAGACACTAATTCCAGGTAAACAAACTAGGTCTAATAAAATGCAAAGCTCATGAAAAATCTGCATCAGGAAAACAAAAAAACGTTTATCAGCAAAACCCAAGCAAATGGAGGGAAACGCCAAGGGATGCAGTTACTCCAAGAGGCTACAATGGAACCAAAAGATGTCCAGGTCTCACCTCTCTCTGCTGATGACAAATGCCTATGCAACCCAGTGAAAAAATGATCTAAGTCTTTGAAAACATAAAATACTGAAGTGGCTTTGCTACTTCTATAATGTAATATAATTGTAATATAATTTCTTAGAAGCTAAAGCTTCTAAGAAAGTTTTTTTCTTCCTTTTTCTTATTTCTATTACATTTGTTATTTATATATATTTTACTACTTTCTTCTGAGGCAAGTATTCCAAAACTTATCTGTCTCTCGGTGAGATTTTCCAAGCCTTTGTTTGAAATGGCTGCTCTAAGCCCTAGTAAATTCTTCAGTGCTACTTCTGGGCTGTGGTGAGTGGCACTTAGTTAGGAATTGTTTAGCTTCTGCATGCACAGAAAAAGTGAACAGTTCAGGGAAGAATTTTTTGGAGTACTCCGTTGGAGGATGATTTCCAGAGATAGTGTCATTCGCTTGCTCTTCTACTATACTTTTCCTTTTTTGTCATCCTCCACTGAAGTTCTTCGGTATCTGCAGTGAAGGGTAAGAGCTGGAATTTGAAATGCAGAGTGTAGTAGTGGTAGCCACTTACAAATACCATTTTATGGCTGCATTTGTAATTTTAAATTAGCAAAATAATTCTCCACTGCAAGAACACATTTTTTCCTCCTTGCTTTGTATAGCAAACACAAGACATGAAGGGAAGAGAACAGTAGTCTGGTTATGTCTCTCACAACTTTCCACAAGGTCCTATTATCTGCCAAAAGCTGTTAAGATCACTTATATAGAGCTTAAGCCAAATGGTGTTGCTACAGCAGCTAGAGATATTTTCAGGACCAAAATAATGAGTTGTAAGGGATAGAATGGTTCAAAAGACCATGCAAGTGTATTAGAGGATAAGAATTTAATTACACCTGCAAAAGAAGGGGTGGGAGAAAGAATAGATTGTTCATCAAATACTTCAAGATCAACACAGGTGCAGCAGCAGAATAAAACACTCAAATCAATTACATTTTAAATATGTTGTGCACATCAAGAAAACTTAGGGACAACATCTGCTCTCAAACATATTAAAAATGGTGTCATAATATTATCAGGTATTTTCATCACCACAAATGGAAGTTACTGGAGGGCTTCTACTAGACAGTAAGAAATCCAAGGCAAGCCATGATATTATTTATGCTGAGATGTTTTAGAAGACACTTACCTGCTCAATGACAGATCTGGTCATTCAGGGCACTTGTTATAAAGATAGTTGTTTAATTCTTGTCCTTGATCAAAATTCAGCAAAGAAGGAGAAAATCAAGTCTTTGCGCAAACACTGTGTCTGATTCCCTTTGGGAGAGCAAACACAACTGCTTCTGTAGAGTCATTCTATGCACAGAAGTTCTCCATATAGACAAGTTCTTTTCAAAACACCAAAGCATTTTCATTTTACTTTTACAATCCTTTAAGCATTACAGCAAATATGGTTATAACTATGTAACTAGCTAATCAACTTTTTTATTTTTATTTTTACTCTTCCTTTAGATTGGTTATAGCTGAAACAACTCCCAGACCAATAGTACCTAATACATTTAAGCCAAAGCCCAGCAATTTGGGTAACACCACCACACTCTGATTAAAAAAACCAAAACAAGAAATACATATTAGTAATGACTAATGAGGAGTGTACCATGTAGCCTGAATATCTATTTAAATCCTCAGAGTACTCCAGGACAATATTAGCCACAGAATCCTCATCTCCCAACTGCTGGCCTTGATAATCACAATACAAGCCTCCTTCTAAGTCCAAAAATATCTCATGTGTCAAATGTTCTTGAGTCAATTAATGGGATTTCCTTAAGAATTATTAGAAAAAATGGTTCCAGCGAGAAATTGTTCTTTAAACTATAAGAAAAATTTTAAAAAGCACACAGCTTTCTGTAATATTTTTCATTCCATCCTTTGCTTCTGGCACTCATCAGAAGAGCTCTGACAGCCTCATTTCAATTTTCAGATTTCAATATTGCTTTTAATAAGTGTTATGCTTTGTACACATCTGGCTGATTTCTGAGCCTTATTCTTCTAAAATTCACTGCTCCACTGGATCTAGTTTTCACTGTCAATGGCCTGAACAAGATGATCACTTAATGTGAAAGGACCCAAGAAGCACTAGGAGAGAACAACATGTCACAGTGTCAAATTTTGCAAGATTGTTCTGTATAACTTAAGTTGATGTGACTAAATTGCAGTCTGGAAAACTTCATTTTGGAACTCAGTGCTGTTTTGGAAGATGGTTTTTAATTGAAAGGTTCATTTCTAATGAAAATGTGAGGTGGTGAAAGGTTGGACTAGCAGACTAGATCATTTTTGTCTTTATTAATAATATGAGTTCATTTTAATTCAGTGAAGCACATAATTGCCATCAAGCTTTTCAAGATCAGCACTCTCTTCTGTGACTGGAATCTGTAATATTTTAAGACTTTAAAGTTATGGTAGATGTTTTTATTATCTGCCTTTTCAAATTTAGTTACTGTTAGATAGTTCAGACTAATTATAAGCTTGCTGATTTTATGTAGCCCAATGATATCCACTGGCTAGTGACAAATCTTTATAAGTCCAAACCTGAATTCCTTCTAATTACTCTGCAGTCATCTAGCACTATGGTACAGGGAGGAACAGGTTCCCCTGAGACTACTCCACCTTGAATAACCAGAAGAGGCCAATGGGGTCAATTACTGTTTCAGTTTACCCCACAGCTGCTGCATGTAAATCAGTTTACCAGAACCTCAGGAAATGCTTTAATAGTATTTATTTCAATGCCTTTATCTCTGCAATTTCAGGCATTTTTGATGTAGCACAATGAAATACGGAAGGAAAAAATAAACTCTACACAATGGAAGCAGTCTTGGCCTTTTAGAACAGAAATCACTTGTCTGTCACATGTGGAAACTTTCTAATGTTTGCCACACTGCTATTATCCATGTTATTGGAATACTTGTCTACAGAAGAGCTATGCTTAAAAAACCCTTTATGTAATACCGATCGCTCAGTCACAACACCATTCTATTGGATACGAACTTCTAATCAATAAGGTCCCGTGTACTTTTACAATCTTAATGGTAGCCATGTCAGGATTTTCTGAACAACTAAAGTTGTTTTTGCAAATCCATAGCCTACTTTCTAGTTCAGATTTTCAAAATAACCTCTGGTTCTAAAGCCTAAATTATATTTCATTAGTGCCCTAAAACAATTAACAATTAATAATCTTCACGTAAATGATTACTAATTAAATTCTTGTTTGTTATTTTACATCATATAAGCTGTTTATTTTAGTTATTACAAATTGGGAATTTGCAGGCTTTGTTTTTTTAAAAGAAACAATACTTGGTACACAGGTAAAGATAGAAGCAATCTCAAACCACCAGTGGGTATGTTGAAATTACCATCATGCATCTCTGCACAGGTTTAGAGCCCTCATTACCCGAATCTTCTGCTTTAAAGAGAAGTAATACATTGGAACAGTCTAACTAAAAATGCTCTAAGGTCTTTTTAGGAGGTTTTCAGAGGTATGAATGAAAACTAGCTACCCATCTAGCAATGGAAAACCATGACCTTTGAATTTTTAGAAAGCCTCAACTTGCTATGGTTGAGCAATAAGGTAAGATGTTTCTCATTTTATTAGGTTGATAGAGCTGGTGAAGGCGACAAGAAGAGACAGATAGGATATGGTTGATGCAAGCAATAACTTCTGGCTTTCCGTTGTGCCAGGACTGAGCGGTAATCCTCATGGCTCTACAGCATTTTCTTGGCTCCAAACACAACCCAGTTCCCAAGCACACCAATAGAAGCAGAATCCTACAGAGCTTGTGACGTCATAAGGTCTCTAAAACCAAGACTGGCCTTTGTGGAACAGCACCTTATCAGAGCAGGAGCTTAGTGCGGTCCCTTCCTGTCATATTCTCTCGAGTTGAGTAGGAAAGAGTCAAACAGAAGACCTGACTGAATTTTTGAGATGAAAATTCAGTCTGAATTGTGTATATAATAATGTATTTTTAAGTAATTCATTAATACAGGACATCCTAGGTTCAATAGATTACCTACAAGAGTCTAAAGCGAGAAGACAGGAGGTACCAAAAGGACAGACAATATCTTAGCACTAAACTCCATGAGAAGTATTTTAGCCGGTCTCTCAAGTCTTCAAGGTTTGAAGTCATAACCAATCACGCTACATTTGCTTTAGTATGTTTCTTTTATGTTCAAAACACTGCATGAGAACTTGATTGCAAAATTTAAACCCCATAATTTTACAACATTTAGACAATAGAGATGCATTTCTTTTATCTGCTTAAAGAAGTCCACAATTTACTCTGTAAGAACCTGTAGAAAAAATACCAGACTGTTTCCTGCCATCCTTTCAAAAATACACTTTAAGAAGTGCTGACACAGTGCTTTCCTTCTAATGAATTAAAAAAGCATCAGTAAAGATTTTCTACTAAATTGTTTCATTTTATGACTTCAGTCTGATCCTTCTCTTTTCTTGCTGTGCCAGCAGCTCTCATCATACTGCATGGCACTTCATTAGAGAACACGTCTGCTGACCAGAACTCTGGAAAGAAGAACAAACGCAACTTTGCAGGTTGCATGTTCCACTTAAGAACTGCCTGCTCAGGGCAATGCTTTCCACTGTGACAATCAAAGCTTTGAAGCTTGGTCCAGCTTTAGTAGCCAGCAGCCTGCTTCCTGTAAGGGGCAGCACACAGCTGCGCTCTGGCAGAAGCAGGTGAGGGACAGGATGGAGTGTCACCAATTGCCTCAGTGCTCCGACTGCTACAAATCCAGCTTTGCTTTCTTGTGCAAGAATCTCAGCCCCATTAGTACTGTGCCCTACTCACTCATCACTTTGGAACAGCTTCCCTTCAGCCTTTCATTTCAAAACCTTCCAGAATCTCAGCAGATCCCTGGGTGGCTGTTAAACACAAGGTACAATTTATGAAGACACGTCAGATATGTGCTAGTTCAAAGAGCACACAATGGCAAATGGACCAATTCGGGTGGACCACCAGCTCTTAAGCAGCAAAGGAAAAAAATGTGTTATCAGCATCCCAAGCAGAAAAGGACACACAGCTATGAAGCCACTCAGCCTTCATGGGATGCAAAGCTTTGTTTGAAGGCAGCTAAAGAACCATGAAAACACTACATATGCAGCAGTTTCTTGATACATTCTCTCTCCTGTCCATGCACACTAAGGACAGCGACACATAGACTCAAACCATTGCAGTGCACTACAATGAAATTCAGCTCAAACTAGGCCTCTCTGGCATTCCAAGCTCAAAAATGCTACAGGTGAAGTGACACAGAAGAATACGCAAAGGTCAAGCAGGTCAGCATATTGAAGACCGGGCAAATGTATTTCCTTTATAAAAATGAGCTACATTATGTCAAATAAGAGACAGAGCAATACAGATCTGGAAATGTAAAGAACCTGGAAACAAAGCTAATTGTTTTAAAGAGGAAGAAAGGGTTTGGGAGGTATAGTGAGGAAATTTTAACTTCAACACCAAGATAAGGTGTCTACCTTTAGTGACTTATCTGAGCTATTCACCATTACTAGCCCCATTACTATTTCTCTTGCATTTATGTTATTTTAAATACTGAAATCTATAATCAAGATTATACTTCAATAATAAATAAGCAATTAGCAGCAAGACACTAATATTAAGCTGACATTTCATAGGGATTTTAAGATCTTATGGATTCAAAGTTCAGCTTGTATATCCATTTAAGGATATGCACTATTGTTTAAGTAGCACAATCTTTTCCAGCTCATTTGGTGATGTAATGCCACATCTTTAAAAGACTAAATATATCATTTGCAGTATAGTGTTCCCAGGTTATGAGAGGCACAGGAATTTACATCTCAGATTTATATAACTTTGTTGCTGGGATAGAGATCTGAGCTCATTCAATTCACAAAATCTCAAACTTTCTTCCTGTAAAGGAAACAGCAGCCCCAAATTTAAGCATTCTCTCCCCTGGCTTTCTGATCTTTGTACACAGTGCTTCCCAGGTCTGTAACTTAGCTCTAGAGACTATACAGGTGGGAGATCTGCTTGTAAAAGGGTGTCCAGTTGTTGGCAAGAGTAATTCCCCTTTACTCCTTATACCCTGGCATAGCCTGTGATACTAAAGCTGGATGATATTTTCAGAAGACACAGCCATCATTCTCACAAATATTCATTTTTTTACAAAATCTAATATGTACATATTAAAAAAGTTTAAAACTGTCTCTTCTTAGAAATGACAGTCCTATTGTAATCTTTGTTGCATGACAGATTTCCACGAGACAATAGAAAGTTTCTAGGCTGTTCTAGACCCGCACCTCTACTTTAGCAATGTTGGTAATTATTAACCTTGGTCTTTTTTGGTAGTAAGACATCTTCTATGCAATACTTCATAATTTGAGGTCAGTTCAGAGCTGTTCTGCAGAGATGACTCTATTAATCTATCTTTATTTTAAGCTCAGTGTTAGGTTGATGGTTGGAAAGATGATCTGGAAGGTCCCTTCCAACTTAGCCAATTCTATGATCTATTTTGCCTTAGTCACCTCTGAAAAATGTATTTGTATCTCATTGCAGCTCAGTAGCTGACAGGCTGCTCACCAACAATGTTGAGCTTAACCACTCAAAGTTCCTACAAAAAGCACATGTTTTTCAAATGACCCTTCATAATAAAACTAGGCACTGCCTTGATGGTGGTAGCCAAGTATGCATTTATATCAGCAAGAACATCTGTAGGAATGGTAGGAAGTTGCAATTACTTCTCCTCTGTCTTCATTTAAACAAGGTAAAACTTCCAAAAACATTTTTACGAGACTAAGTCCATACATCTAGGTTTTCTGTCTGGAGACACTACCACCTTCCTCATATGTACACAAGGATACTGAAGTTCCAGCTACAGAAACAAATAGGTTCTTCATTTGCTAATAGAACATTTCAACAACAAGAAGAAAGCAGCATTATATTAAGTCTACTACAGTAGTTGTACAGCTAAGAGCCAGAAAAACGTCAGAAGCATTACTTAGATATTTTAATCACAATATTAAATTGCATGTTTAACTTAGAATGTAAAAAAATCCAACCTAACAACAAAGCAACCACTTTAAAAGGAAAAAATCCAGTTCACATTAGCGAAGTCCCCAGTTTCCTGTTCTGGAATTGTAGGCGCTTCTGAGGTCACATGACATCAATCTTCTAGGCAGTCACACGATGAACGAATGATTGTTAATGTGATAACTCTACCATAGAATTAAGGGTCTTCTCAAGCAAAGGTCCATCATATCTTTACTTGTGTACTTTTCTTCTCCCATGTGATCAAATGCTACTGAAATAAACTGAACCACGCTGTGCAGTAGCCAAAGCCTGAGAGTAATGCAAGGACACAGAAATGAGAGCGATATCTCATAGCAGTTGACAGCCATTAGATCATACCATTTTCCCACAGGGACTGGCTCCAATATTTCTGCCACGGCACTGAGATTTTTGATGGAGATATTATCATCTACATTTTCAACATTGCATGGGATTTAGCCACAGGAGTTATGCAGCTAAATCTTGTTCACACAATGCCTGGAAGATTTAAATGGAAATGATTAATTATTACCTTTTAGCCCTATCTTCTGCATAAAGAATTTAGAGATCAGGAGCAGTCCTTCAGGAAATTACCCCTTAACACTTGTCCCTCAGTGCTTTATAATAAAAAGTTCATTGCAATGATTTTTCACAGATGATTTTTTATTATTATTATTTTTCTTTTATTCTCCTTATCTGAGCATTCTTTGTCTAATCCTTTTGATTTATTTTTTTCTCCTCATGGATAGAAGAGATCATCATTTCTACCGAATGCTTTAGTACTGATTGTAATTAACAATCACAGCCTGAGCTACATTATTTACTTGCTGGGCATCTTGGCATTTTTCCTACAATCAGTGGCTGAAGGTGACACTGACAAACTGAGGAAACAAAAAAAAAAATCTTAAAAAATCCGGGTTTTTTTTTTTTTATGGATGTTTGGAAAGTACATTATTAATTTGGTAGGCACTGGGCTGTTCTTGGTAAATAAAATAAAAACAGTAATTTGTCTTATGTCTTCCCCCCCAACAAGGTCAAAAGCAATTTCAGAAAATATCTAAGCTCTTTCTTTGCCTCTAGCTACTACCAGGATTCTGAAATTTAAATAAGCTAACATTCTTCCTTTATGTATGTTGACACAGTTTTTTGCATGACATTCCCAAACCGTGATTACATAACGAGAGAATTGGCTAAGAAATCCACCCACAAGGACAGAGAACTATGCTCCAAAATACACAGCAAACATTACAAACGCTTGTTCTAAATTCTGTTTATAAAAATAACACCTCCTTTTTGAAATAAAGGTATATTAATAGAGTGGTCTCTGCAGAACAACTCTGAACTGACTTCACATTATGAAGTACTGCATAGAAGATGTCTTACTACCAGAATAGACTAAGGTTAACAATCACCAATAATACCACCAGTGTGCAATACAGTTCTTGTCACAAATCAGCCAACCTCTAAGGAGCTGGGGGAAGAAACCAAGAATGTGGAAAGCAGGAACCAGCTTCTTAAACTGAATGACTCTCTAGGTACCTAGAGCTTTTTTGTCCTTACCCATCTGATGAAGGAGTGGAAAGGAGAAGGGTATGAACATAAAAAGCTGATCTCCTCACTTAACATTCTGATTTGTTACGTAGGTGCAAAGGGAGTATCATCAGCACACACTATCTGGCTTAAGAGCAGAGAGAACTTAGGTTACAAAGACAAGGGATAAGTTAGCTCAGGAAGGAAGCCAAATGGACAAAATAGAGTCAATGCAGAAACGGAGAGAGGATCTCTGCACAGATGTGCTACATTCTCATTTTTACAGGAGAGGAGAGCATTGTAAAGCATTCCATTCAGCCACAGCTCCAGCTGATGTTGATCACCCAGTCCACTAACTTCAGTGATTCTTCAAGCTTGACCAAGCAATTTCATCACAGGATAGTTAGCTGGAGGCATAATGCTCTGCATGTTCAAAAACTCTGTGACCTCCTGGAATACACACCCCCTTCTTTTCAAAGTGGATTTCTTCTACACAATGTGCTTAAGAGTTAAAAGTGGACAAAACTTCAGATGTGAAAGACATGACATGGGCAGACATATTAAGAGGTTGTGTAGCTATATTAAGGGAAACTGCCATTACAACTAATAACCTCAGCAAAATTTAGGCTCCTGCTGAAAAAAGTCATGCAACTGACATTTATCTATACGCACAATATTACTGCTTAGTTCAGATATTCAATTCCTAAATGAGCTATTATTTCAGTGTCCTAAAAGAAATGGGCACTTCAGTATGGGGATTCAGAGCCTAGAATAATGATATTCAGATAAGTAAGTGATATTGGAAGTCATCCAAGAAGTGGTGGCAAATAGCAATCTCATTTGTGATGCTGTAGGGTGTTCCTTTCCTACAGAGAGAGAGCACCCTTAGGAAATGCCAAGTACAAAGGAATTTAAATATAAACAGTAACCTTCGAGAAAACTGCACAGCCAGATCTCAAGGGGGACCACACAAATTGGAAGCACCAAAGTGAAATAAACAAAAAATACTTTAAATCAAACCAATTATTTTTAAATGTAAACAAAACAACAACAACAAAAACAAAAAAATCCACAAAACCTCCATTGAGCTCACAAGGAGATGTGATAGTACTCCTGGAATTGTAACTTTGGATTTACACAACAGATTTTCACTTGTGGGCTCCAAGCTGTGCTGAAACAGTAGCAGAGTGAATCCCACAGTAACAGCCGATTAGCCAGGGAAAAACACATCACAGAACACAAAAAAATAAAAAAAAAAAGGCTGCCATAAGGCTTATTTGCTGACAAACTTGCTTTGTAATATATAAAAAATTAATGATAAACAACAAAGCAGGAAAGCTGCAGGGGTTACATAAAACCCAGTAATGGTTGTACCTTCCTTACATGGTGAACTGCTGATCAGGAAAATCACAGATACTGTCTCCAAGTAGTGAGGTGCGTTTCCACTGCACACAGGATTCTTAGATAAGATCATTCAATACACACGTGTCCTCATTCTAGTCACCCTCACATTCAGTTTTGTCCCCTTCCCTGTGAATTGCCTTATCTCCTTCAGCACTGATTGACTGATTAATTGTAATAATTTTAGCATTGCTTTTGCTGCTCACGTTAGAGATGTCATACATTCATGTGAGAAAGGACAGATAAGCACTGCTTTACAGTTTGCCCTTCTGTCCTTGTACAGGGCCTAAGGAGGAGGAAGCTCTGAAGTGTCTTCCGGAGAGTTATGCTGGTATTTGGTACTGTGAACTCTTAAGTGCCTTGAGGTAGATGGATCTTGTTACCACAGCGTATTTCGTAGGATTTTGCGGTCACTGACAAAAATGTCCAAAATGCATGTTTTTTGGATAAAAACAAGCAGAAAATTTCTCAAAAAATACAACTTGGCAATTTTATAACTGGGAAACTGAAGACTTCTATGCTCCACTGACAAAATATCTCTTCACCTGCCTAAAAAACAATACAAAGCCCAGCCTTGTAGTCCCACTGTGCCAAGATGAAGCTGGGGGGAGGGAAAAAAAGGCTTTGCAATATCTTTGGTAACATCCCATCTTCCTGTATCCTGGCCCTTATCCCTGGCTCTGCTGCAGTGAGCCTGTGGGCATAAATGAACAATGTGAAAAAAGCAAAAGTTGACATCAGCAGCTTTTATTTTGCACCCGTACGGCTCCAGTGAGGGCAGATTTGTTTTAATTACATCTTGCATTTCAGTAGTACACACGTTCTCATCACACACTTTTGTCATCTGTGATGAGAGTCTGTGTTCTCCATGAGTAGATGTCCTCTATGTACTCAGACTGGCCAAGGATGAATGCAAAATAAAACCCTTCATAGAGCAGGAAGATCAAAAATTACTTAATCCTATCATGACTCAGACACAGAGAATGTGGCTGTTTTTATTCTCCTGTACCATCCAGCTCTGTCCAGATTCAGAACCAAAGGCTAAGACAATCACATTTGCATTCTTGTCAGCTAGCACTGCAAAGTACTGACACAGGCCCCAGAAGACTCTCAATGTCACGGCCCTTGAAACTTCTTTACCTACTGCATTATCACTCCTCTTGCCAGTCAGGAATTCAAAAATTATGCTTTACTTCCTTTCTATCTCATTTACATGTCATGCAGGGCTGTCATTCTAACACAAAAATGAACAACCACAGAAAAAAGAATGGCTGCACTACCATCAAAAATAACCTACATACTATTATTGAGGTAACTGTTTTTAAATACAGATAAATTCTTCCAAGACTAGGATAAATCCCGCTTTTAAACTACCACCTCTAAAAACAACCTTATGACCTTATGCTGACAGTGAGAAGGAAGACAGAAACCATCAGGAAGCAACTCTGCAATGTAAAATTCAGTTTGTAATGAGAAACAGTTTCCTCCACCCTGTGCAGACTTTGGCCAAGCTCATCACATAGCTCTGCTCTGCCTAAAGTACCATTGTCATTTTGGCAGCAATGAACACTTCTCTCCAGAAGCAACATGAAAGTGAAGAATGCTTTGATAACAGAATTCTGAATCATGCTGCCATTTCATTATATTTACATCCTATGAGGATGGGGTAGAAATCTCTTATGTAGTTTTTCATTTACTATTCTTTGCTACCCTAAAAGACTTACGCAGCTGCAGTCTTTCCTCTCGTTTTCTTCTACATCAAACTCTCCCTTGAAGCACACTGTAGCAGCACAACAGACCTACCACACTGAACTGGTGAATCCCATTCTTTTTATTTAACTTCTCCAGTGTTACTTAAGACCAGAACAAGAACTGGTTTTGGCAATTGCCAGGCCAGGATTCCCCAATGTCTTTAGATCAAATGAGATTATTTGGACCTGCCAATAAATACTTGAAGACTGGGATTATATCAGGAAAAGATACACAGCACCAGGAGGGCAAGACACTCGTATTTCTATGCAGCAGATGAGATGTTAGGTCACAAACCACGTTCAGGGAGTCAAATTCTCATTTGTTAAAAATGGACTTCCAAGGCTGAACAGATTTATGTCAGTCAAGGGTGGTATTCGTTTCCAATTGCTCTAGCTTTGTACAACTCAGGGCTTGGCTCATTAATATTCAAGGCACTTCATAAAGTCCGTCTTCTCTGTAAGAATTTGTGGCAGAGATAGATTGATATATCCCAGTGGGTTTGTGATTCAGAGTTGTCAGGTAGATTTGTTTTGGTATTAGCATAGTCAATGATTAAATGAATTGCATTTATTATATAAATTCTCTAACAAGCATTACATTGTAAATAATATGAGGTGGCTAGAAGCTGCGTAAGTGTCAGAAAACAATCAAAGTCTATGTCAAATAGTAAGAAAGCAACACAGAATGCGTATAACTTCGCTCTGACGTTGCTGACTCTATTCTCAAATGGTGTTTTCTCCTCCATTTGAGTCTAACTTACTTCATAAAGGTACAGATGTTTAAAGCCATACAATACACAATATATCAATTTATTATAGTCACTTGTTTACAAGATACAACCTAGTGAACAAGAGTTTTCTTTCACAAGAATGCCTTAAAGTCAAATTGTGTCCAACATTCATGGGTTAAAGAAATAATTTTAAAGAGTTTATAATTTTAGAGTCAGGTTAGTAGGCAGGAAAGTCTATTAATAGTGTTAATGAATTCCCATCTCAGTAAGAAAGGAACCAACTACTCTTAAATCAGGTTATTATTAGATTAGGCTTCAGGCAACCGCTTTGGTCACAGAAACAAATACGTATTCACAAAAGAATTTAGAATAAGATTGCATTTAACTGTGTATCTTTTTGGTTCTTGATCAATTTAAGTTGAGGAAAGAATGGAAGCAAGTGTTGACTTAAATTTTTTTTATCATGTAATTTGAATAAAATTTTAAAATAAAATCTATAGTCCATAATGTCAGATGAAAAACAGGGCAAACAATTGCAATATCATGAATACCTATCTACTAAAGGACAGTTTGATGCTGATTCAGCAACCAACATCCTCCAGTCTCTTCCAAGATCAAAATAACATCTACCATTTCCATATCAAGCCCAGTCACGAAGTCTCCTATAAACTGCCCTGAATAAAGTGAAGGTAACACATCATTTGATCATGCTATTAGGTGACCAGATGTAGTAGCGCACATGCACAGAATATGAGCAAGCACTGTGTCACTCCATAGCTGAAAGTACACAAGCTCTCCAGCTGTGTTGCCACCATACAGGCACATCCATGCCATGAAAACCTGCATTTCAGATACCGTATGGAAGAGGACTGCAGAACTAGAGGATACTGGGGAGCAGGTTATGGGACAGATGAAACACTAAGATTTGCTTCAGTCAACATGTCGTCAGGTGGCCATTGCTGAATTAAAAATATTCCTATACATACAATACATCCCTGGATCCTTACATGGTCATCTACCTGAAGGCAATGGGAGAATTATATAATTTAAAATACATCATGTATTTTACATGATAGAACTCACAGTTTGTGACTCACAGATCACATATTAAGGCTACCCAAGAATATCTTTAATATTCTGTTACAGGCTATAGACTTATTCACCCTAGGCTTCCTTCCCAATCAATAGAAATCTAGTTAAAAGTCAATGGAGTCTAGTAATTCATTTCATCTTGAAGTAAACGTTTAGAGTAGATCAGATGAATCATTCCTTCAGTGTATCTATAAACACAAAAGTTAACCTCATAGCCCCAGTGTTGTAGGATTTACCTGGATTGTGGAGACTTGGGTTAAGTATTTTTGAACATGAAAGAAATAATATAGTTTAATCCCAGAGCCTGTATAGTAGTATCTTAACTGGAAAGCTACTGACTCATTTGCCTTGTGGTCTACCATTTCCCTCTGCTTTTCACCAGTGGATTTAAGAAACCCTTCTGAAATAACTTACTTTCTTAATAAGAACCTAAGTTTGAAATAAACAGCACTTACTAATAAAACATAATTGAAACATAAAAAAATGAATCATCTAAAAATCAAGGTAGAGATCTGATGTTACAGGAGATGTCTTGAGCTGCACAAAGGGAATTTGATTTTAGCTGTCCCAGCGTTCTTTTCAGTTGAAAACAACACATATGCAAAGATCAACTATATTCTCACAGCATTCATTTCACTGAACCAAAGCCAGATTAAAAAACCACAAACTGTATTTATTGAAATACGAAAGAATCAACATCATATGCATTTACTTCCACTTTTCTAATCCTTTGTCCAAAATAAACAATGTAACACCAAAAAAAACCCGGAAAAACCAGACAGTGTTTAAGCTTCTTTTTGTTTTGAAGAGAAAGAAATATAAATACATTAGCTCTAAAATTTTTGCCCAAAGGTGTAAAATCTAGAAGCATTGGATCCAATATAATTTGAACTCACTTTTCATCAAAATACATAGCAACTTTTTAAGGCACTGATAGGTTGAAATACAAAAATGACTGCTCTTCTTTCATATGCCCGCCTCAATGTACACTGAAAAGATGTGTCTAGTATTATATTAGAAAAAAATGTCAGAAAACATGAAATAAGAACAAATAGACAGAGAGTGATGAACCAGAAACCCAAAAGTAAATTAATAGAATTCCATTATGTTGTTTCAGAAAAAAACAACCCAACCATTTCTCCTACATTTTCCAACAGTATTCTGCCACCAAAATCCAGGACTTAAAGGTGATATGTTGCCATTTATCACCATCATATTTTATCCCATCCAAGCTCTTCTTGGCAGATATCAGCCTTATTTTATGAGTTTCCTAGCACATGCATGGATACATCAAAAATAAATAATATTTTTATTAATAAATTATTATGGCAATAAATAAGTAATTTTTCAAATTACCCGCTAGCAAAGAATAGTTACTGAGTGATTAACTTAATTTAAATTCAGACTTTTTAATTCACTCCTTGCTCCAAGCTGCCACAACAGTACTATGCAGTTCCTACCTCCTATTTTCCAAAATGTAAAATTTACATTAACTTTAACTGTCTCTCAAATTGCCTGGATTATGAAGCAATTTATGGAAATAAAAAAAAAAATAACCAACAAAAACTCCAAACAATACCCATACATACATTTGATAAAACTGAAACTGAAATTTAATTTTAAATAGATATACCACAAATCAGTGGCTGTAAATACCTCAGATCAGATATTATCCACGTAAAGCTAGAAATCATGCCTTTTTTAATTAGAAGCAAAGGTATATCTTGTGGCATAAATAATGGGGAGAAAAAAGTACGGAAATGTTTAGATTTTTATTATTACAATGAACACGGCTTTTTCAACAAGGGGCATTTGCTACATATTCCTACTATGGCATTATTTTGATAGGCCCCATTTACAGGTCATTTTTATTGTTCTGTAATAGAATTAGAATGCTCAGGGTCTTCTCTCTGAAAAGTAAAGCAGCGGAGAAGTGAAGCAGGAGTTCATGTTAAAGCCAGCAATGAGCCTGTAAAAACCAATGTACACTTTTGTGTCGATGGATAATTATTCTCCTCTTGCTAAATACTGAGACTGCAACTCTCTTAATATCAGGATTCTTGGCATACATTCAGTGCTTGCACTTGCAAAACAGCATTTTCCTAGAATCAACCTGACTGTCTGAAGGCTGAAACACTGGGCCAAACTGGATGTTACATCATGGAATTGGTGGAGGTTAGACTACGGAAGAGTAAAGAGGACTTTAAAGGTAATCCAAATTGTGAAATCATTCTCTAGAAGGATTTGAGCCGAACCCAAACTGGCTTGGATTAGGATTTTGTGCAGCTGCTTAAATCTATAGAGTGGCCCAAAATAGCTGAACTAGAATCAGATGCATTATCCTCCCTCTCTTTCACCCTCAGCTTCACACAAAGTTGCTATTGAAAAATACTGACTCATCTCCCAGTCTTCCTGGCACAGGGAGAAAGGTAGGGAGCTTTGGAGCCATGAACAACTTATCCTGAAATGCTTTGTGGATTAAAAAAAAGGGTCATATAAAAGCAGAATAGACCATTAACACTCATTAAAACTATTATGACCACAAACTAGTTCCTCTCTCAGGGAAAGCAAGGGGAAATGACTCAGGAGGCGAAACTCACGTATCTGCAAGAAAAAAAATTGCTTAAGAGGAATGCCTGTCCAGTCAAAATGATCTGGGGGCTCTGGGGACAAAGTGACCCATGGAACAGTCATCACAGAATGCTTACTGTGCATTAAAAAAATAATGTGTATTTGCAATATAGTTATGCTTAATGACCAATATGTAAGTCACAAACATGGTTTTCACAATTTCTCTGAATTTTCAGACCTGTAGCATTCATAATCATGACAAAGACTAATGTCAATATCCAGCAGCAACAGGTATATCAACCAAGAGTGAGAAATGTTGCTCAGTGAGACTTCTCCCAAGTTTAAATGGAAGCCAGTGTTGGTTCAGCAGCTAACAGCGCGTGGATTCCCCACCAAGCGACAGGCACGTTAACAGTGAAGCAGTGCAAGGAAACGAGCACAGACAGCACAACAGGACTATGCAGCTGTCTTATCAAGTAGGAAGCACAGGACATACCAACAGAAATATTTCTTCACACAACACATAAGTGCACTTTGAAATATTGCATCTGTGCCACAGGCGTTGCAAAGGCTAAACTATAAATGCCTTAAAAAAGGTTTAGACAAATTCCTGGAGGATTGGTCTATCATTGTATATTTGATGTGATGGTTAGGATATATCTTTTGACATTGAAGTCCTTAAACTATTGATTGGCACAAGTTGGAAGAATATAAAGTGACCCCTTCTTCAAAAGGCTCTTCCTATACTTTTTCTGTAAAAATCTGCTGCTGGACTAGACAGATCTTTCATCTGACCTACTGAAGTTTTTCTCATCCCACCCATCTTCTGTGGGCAATACTTGAATGTCACTGGAAGTCTATGATCAGCAGATCTTAACTTTCAAGTGATGAGTGCACTTAAAAGGTCACAAGGTTTATGCATGCTCATTTACAGAACAAACCAGCAGTTTTAAATTCCAATAAATAAACCATTTTTGATGAAATAACTTATTGAACACCACAATTGTTTTACTGAATTACTTAGAGGCATGTTATGCCTAGACTGTTCTTACTTCTATATTTTGATATTTTTTTTCCTAACAGTCAAATGACATTTTTATTGTGACTTACTTAATCCTGTAGAAAAGTAGAAACAAATATCATAGGGGTCCAATGAAAACTTACACGATCAAACTGGATAACATAAGAGTTAATCTGCTCCCAAATATATCCAGATGTAAAATATGTCATTAAGTGACATTCAGAAATTAAATATGGACAAAGTCTGTCACATTGTTCTGAAACAGGTTTGCACATGTTATTGCTTAATAACAAAAGTAACTACGTGAGGGCACAAAAGAGAATTCTGTCCTACACAAGGAAGTTGCTAGACACAGATCTAAGTGGGTAACATAGATCTGCTTAAAAATTTGTATATTTTCTTTGGGTGGGAACTCAGAAAAGTTTAATTCAGGGTGAGACTGCAGATTCTTGCTGAGGAGTTTTTACAAACCAAGATGCAGAAGTACAAGAACCTGCCTGGCTCAGATCAACTTCATTAGCTCACTTCAACTTCAGGCTCACTTAAAAAAGTTAAGGAATAGTCTCAACTCTCAAAGAGAATAGTAAGAGTTGAGGGCACATGAGTTTCCCCACAAACTTTATTACATGAATTTAAAAATGGAAAACACTAGGAAAATATGTTTGCGTTTTGTGGCCAAGGAAGAACTCTGGATTTTGTAGTGAATGTAAATACAATACAACGCAAATACTATACACGCAATTCAAGTTAAAATGCAAATAAACAATGAACATTTTCATATATCCTGATAAAACTTTTTTTCTTTTTCTAGAAGTTTTGTGTCTTTGGTTTTTCCTTCCTATGTTTTTGTTAAAGATGTGAGCTCCTCCAGCAGTACTCGCTCCATACACAGACTAAGAATTCAAATGTAATTTTTCAGACCATGAAGCTATGACACTGGGACCAGGTGCAGTGTAATCCTGGGAATGGCTAATGTGAAAGAAATACATAACCCCAAATTCCCAGATCTGGACTGGACAGACATATCTATTGTCCTACTGACTGACACTGGACAAAGCAGTCCCAAAAGAGACACACTAGGGTACTGACTTGCTACATCTGAATTATGCAAATCAAAACATTAACTGAGAAATGCCATCTTTCTTAAAATGGCATCATTTGGCTATACAGGTTAATAAATGAGAAATATCGTTTCTGCCTTCCTTTCATACCAACATTAAATATCAACAAGAGATTCTTTGCTGAAAATCAGTTCAATGCTAAGAATCACGCTCAGATAAATCACCTCAGAAAAACTTCTTCCAAACTTCTTCCTTATTAGTAACACTGAAACATCTAACACAAAGGTATATGGCAATGACCTGCTAGTGAAATACTAGTCAAGTCTTTCCAATCTCTTTCATATGTACCTCATCTAAGGGAAGACAAAGTGTCCTGGTTTGAGGTAAAACAGAACCAATTTTCTTCTCAGTAATTTCACTTTTGAGGTAAAACAGAACCAATTTTCTTCTCAGTAATTTCACTTTTCAGCTAAGCCTCTTCTAACTAACCAAACTCACTGAAATTAATGGCATATTTTTCAGACAGTGCTGCCTTTTAGCAGAGATAAGGCCTGATGTTTATAATTGATACTAAAGAATGGTACACAGAGAGGCTCTTGCTTATACTTATTGCTATAATAGCCAAGGTCAGCTCACTTTGTTATAATGATCCATTGGAGAAGTGGAAAAGCAGAGAGATGTTGCACCTGCAGGGAGGAGTGGACAGGAGAGGTGACCCAAAACTCCCCAATGGGGTATTCCATCCCATCTGCATGATGATCATTATAACAGCTGTGGAATTAAAGGGCCAACCCTCTTTCTTGAATGGCCACATGTGAGGAGGACTCTGTCTTTCATCTACCTTTGATCCCGGTTTGTGTTTTCAGCTCCCATCCAGTGCCGAGTCCAGTATTGGACTTTCCCAGTGTTGCCGGTACCATGATCATTATCCTGGGACCTAAACACAGGCTGCATATATTGTATATATATTTTTANATATTATTACCTTTCCTTTTGTTACTAATATGTCATAAGCTTAGTTTCTTTTCAACTCATAAGTCTCTCTCTCATCCTTCACTCCCTGAAGGGAAAGGATGGGGAGAGTATCTATTGCTGATTTTAGTGGCCAGCTCAGCCCAAACCACTACACAAAGGCTGAAATAAAATTCCATTTCCGACCAAGATGTGTGGCTACCATGGCAGTACCGTGTATAACAATCTTTATTCTCCTCTACTTTCTGAACTGCATCCAGTTCCTTCAATGTGAATGCTCCTATACATTCAAAGATGTGATTTAGAGTACGAAGGTTTTAGCCTCATGTAATCGTCAGGAAAAAGCTTTCAGGTAGCCCTTTAAGTGAGCTTCCTGTTGTACACAGCTCGACTTGAGGACAGAAAGCAAAATAGAAACACATGTATTTTGCCAGAGAAAATATTGCACTTCTACCATACAGACACAGTGGAGTTAGTTTAGCGTTGTGAAAAAAAGTGCAAATTAATTTCCTACTTATTTTGCATTCTGAGAATATTAGAATCAATGACTTCGTATTATTTCTATTACACAGGTGGTAACTAGGAATGTGGCTGGGGCGGGTGGAGCAGCCTTTTATTTCAAATTGCCACAAATACAGTATAAAAGGGGAACCTGTGTATCCTACATCTGTAACCCTGGTCTCCACACTTGAACAATATTAATGTAAGATAAGCTGTCTACATATAACATGTATACATCACGTACATGATATAGTTTAATTGCCTTCTTAAAATCTCTGGCCTTAATATTTCAAATGCACAGAAGTGACATGAAATAAATATGGTTAATATCTTTCCATTTTCGGCAGGGGAAGTATTGTGTAATTTTTGGACGTACTGATTTGTATTTACTACAAGCTTAAGTGTGCAAAAATGTCATGAGTTAACACTGCATAGCTATTTCCATAGCCGGTGTCTGTTCTCACATAAAGATACTCTTCCATCGATCAAGCTTATTAAAGCGTTTTTTGATTGTGTACATCTGCCAGATACATGACTGCCTCATATGGGATACTAATACGAAGTAATCACTAGGTAGCAATTAATCAGCTACGTTTAATGTAAATGAAATAAATCAGAAAAGATACAACACCGATTAAGAACCTTTGAAGAAAATATTTTTCTTAACCAATCTATTTTGAGCCAGTGGGCTGTGCTCCCTTGGCTTTTAGGGCACAAGCATGGCACTAACCCCCAGAGCATCATCTGCAGCACTGACTAAAATAGCAGAAGCAGACTCAACAATGAATGTGACTAATAATATAGGAATTGCACTGAGCATACATATGCTTTTCCATGGTACCCACATGCAGACCTTGCACAAAATATGCATAATAGCTAAGCATCACTCTTCAGCTGTAAACACTCCTTACCCTGGGGCTCTGTTTAGTGTTTCCTTCTTCCAGTATCAATAAACATTATAGAAATAGCATGCTGAACAAGAAGAAAGCTCTGTTTTTGCATGCTAAAACACCAGTTGAAAGCATAAATACATTTTGTTAAGACCATGTAGCCAAGGATTCCTTATGTGGTTTATAGATCAGTATAGACAAAAACCTATGACATCGGTAGAGGAATGTAAAATCTGACCTTCAGCTCAACAGTGATTGGCATTGACGGTAATTCTTCATGAGTTTTCACATAATCAACATGTTGATGCATGTGGGGAGAGTACGTAATTGGTTGCTCTTGATCGGAGACCACTTTGCATAAGAAAATAATCCAGCATTGGCATTCAAAAGTGTAAGGTCTGTGAAAACTGTAACTGGAAACTAAAGTTATGGGGAAGAATATTGAAGGGAAGTTGAAATTTATTTGAATTTGAACAAAAATAATACAATCACACAAGTTTTATACACTCAGACTAAGAAGGAATTATTGACTTAATGAGCTGGTCTGGTCAATGGATGTTAGTTGTTAATTCACTAATTAGATATTTTTATTTTTGACTTCTACTAACATCTCAGAGAGATGCATACATGTAAGTTTGTATCTTCCCTATTGACTCTCCTTGTTTTATTCAGCAGTTACTGGGGACCCTACAAATATGATATAAGAGCTAAAGACACACATCAGTTTCAGATGGTACAACCCACACTGGGAAGCAGACTGGTACAGTTCCTTCTACGTCAGCCATTTTAAAAAGTATATCCCAATTAAAAAGATATCTACTTGCTAATCCTGTCTGAGAAGGACTTTACATCCTTGTAATGATATAATCAGTTATGCTGCATTAGATATACATATATTCTTCCCTATGATACACATCGCCAACAAAAGTTATCTACATTACCAATACATGGGTACAGCCCAACTGTACAACTGCACATGTAGCAAGTTAATAATTGACTTAGAACAGATAATTTTCTGATATTCATGTGCACTTGCAATGACTGCACAGGCAAACACAGGTACATAATGTACAATGAAACCTGGGCCTCATTAAAATATGGCAATCACTATGATTAAATAGAAGCTTTAAAACAAAAGAATGAGAATTGTCACCAGGTTGAGTCAATTCCTACTACAAACAACAACCCCTTGTTGTACCTTGTCTGTGAACTAACAAAGTTCCAGGGTTGGTAGTTAAGGGGAAACAATTAAAAGGGTTTTTTTAGCATTTTGCTCAGCACAGGAAGAAAGCCTGTTGTTCTTCCAGCTGTATGAGCAAACTTCCAACTTAGTAGCTCTCAGTTTTATGAAGACTACAGGTGCTGTGCCACACACTTCAACACCCACAGGTGCAAGCTCAGGATCAGAAATATGAAAGCCTTACAATTATATACTAAAATTTGTGACTGCATTAAATATAGAAATCAGCTGAGCCCAAGGTTCAATACAAACTGTTGATAAACCCCACCTCAGGAGCTGTATAAAACAAAATAGCATTCCTCACTAACAATATATTCGTTAGGAAATGTTTGATATGAAAAAAGATTTCAATGCCTTTCTCGCCACAGCTGCAATACGTGTTGGCTTTGTAAAACAGTTAATGTGATCATCAAAGAATACGAAGCATAGTTCTTCACCTACCAGCTAAACCACAAAGGCAGGCAGCTGTAAATTGCGATTCAGATGGATTTTATCTTTATCTGATCAACAAACAGAAGTTGTCAATCAATACTCTGTTGTGCTCATAACAGCTTGAACCACTGTACAACTTAGTCACTGCTCTGATCATCCGTGTGTATTTGTGCAGTTTAATACAACCACATTCACTGTCTAGTGTAAAAGAAATACAACTTGCCTTATGTTAAAAGGACTCCTAACCAAATTATCATTCTCCAGGAATTTAAAAAAAAAAAAAAAGAAAGAATAAATTTCTACAATAATTTCAGCTCTCAGTTTATACTTGAGTATAATCATACAGTAACTCCTTTTCCAGCCCTGAGATGCAACACCTTCATATCCCCCAAGTGAAACTCCAAGAAGATGACTGGAAAGGAGACTTCAGTTGATTTGCAGATCAAATAATGACAGTTGTTCTGGTCCTGGCTCTCCCTGTTTGGAGCAGGTGGCACATTTGTACAAGTCCCTAAACGTGTATCCTGAGCTTGTAACTAAAATACAGACACACATACTTGAATAAAACAGTTTGGATTTCTGTGCTGAATGCGTAAACAGAAGCAACTTAGAAAATACTGTGGAATTGTACAACTTCAGGAGAAAAAAATATTCTTTCTTGGTTATACACACACTTACGTATATGAGAATATGGTCATTTCAGCTGGCCCCCTTTTAAATTATTCATTGTTGCACACACAGCTTTTTAGTACTATAAAAGGTCACTCTTCTGATTCTGCAACGCTTTCTTGTGGAGTAAAGAAGGCTCCCATGAATATGCAGACGCACACCCCTGTAACACTTCAGTCACTGTGCATTAATGTGTGCTCTCTGTATATTTCAAAGTCAAACAAATAATACCTGTCATGAACATGAATTTCTAATATCTTCTATATTTCATTTTAAATGAAATGTCAAAATGATGGAAAATATTTTCCAGAAAGTTTGCAAAGGGCAGTATCTAGGAAGAAGCTGCAATATGTAATTCTGCACTGGTGCAAAACATCATTAAAGGAACATTGCCACAGCTTAAATCAGATTTTTAAAATCATTTTTTACTTACCTTTGTCAATCCTTGCGCAATGTAAACTAAGAACAGAAATCTGTTGGTAATCCTGATTTGTCATTCTCCAATTACAATAGCCAGTGAGATTTCCCTGCAGCTGAGAAAATGGATGCCACTATATTCTTCTTCCTTTGTTACACAGTATCATGTTGACATAATATTTACAAAATACACTGAGCTGGAAGCCAAGTTTGGATGGATGGTGGTTGCAAAAGATTGATTTTCCTGGCTCTGTCATCTGGCATGTATAAAAATGCTTTTCTACATTTATTCACCAACATTGGTTCAGCTTATTACGCACTAAGGAAGTCTTAATCAGTTTATGTGGGTATTCCAGTCACTCATATTCAAAATATAAGCTATCTTTTACATCAACAGGCCAGGATCAGCAGCTCTCCTCAAGCTTCTTGACTTGATGTCTCTCTCCTGTCCTTGGCAACCCTCCCTTCCTCATAGCACTCAGGTTATTTTTTTTTTTAGTCACTCAACAGCTTCTTTTGCTCTTCGTCCCTGTCACATGCCTAGCAGCTTCTGAGGCTCAAGGAGGTCACAGTCTGGCTATACTATATGCCTAAATCCATACTGAACACGTCAGAAACAGTTCTTATCCATTTCTCAGACCACAGCAGTTCTGTTTTCCCATCCTCTACATCTCTCTCCCCAAACTGTCCAGCCCCATTTCCCTATGAACATGAACATTGCTTAAGTCCGCTCAACTCCACCCTGGATTTCTTACCTGTCACCTTCCACAAACCTAGATTACAGTCACTCTACCTTCCCAGCAGCAGCAGAGCTTCTCAGGACACTCCCTGAGATGTACCATGATGAGAGACTGCAAACACATGGCTCTTTCTGGCAAATATGAAAGTGTTTAGCCTGAACAACCACCAGAAAGGTAGACAGTGCTACAGTGCTTCTTGAATTCTCTTTAGAGTAATCCAACAGTAGGTGAGTAACAATGCCTGCCTTTAATATGCACGTACAAGTTATTTCTCTTAGTCAGCCCTTCAAGGCCAAATACAAGGTACAAATACAATACAAATACAGTCTCTCTATTTTAAATGGTAGAGCCTCTTCTCCCTCAAAGGAGCAGTTCCTGATTGAAAAGACTGGACTTGAACTTCAGCAGGTACAATTTACAGCAACACCATTAATTGAAAGGATCTATGTTGATTTGTGCCTTCAGAAGTGTTCTGTATGCAACCCTTTTGATCTTCAAGCATTTTGGAAATATTTGAGTCTCAAAAGATCACTTCAACTAGAATTATATGATCAGGTGTTGGATATTGCTCCCATTTGCTACAAGAGTGTAAACAGACACAGTGTTCTTGAGTAGACTGTGAACTGAACAGCAAGACAATTTCTTTAGTCATTGTTCTAAGCCTTTTGACAGCCTGCAACTTGCCAAGATACTAACTCCCACTCATTTGTTCTCCACAGTTGTTATGCAAATGCTTTTCTAACCATACATGTGATTCCTTCCTAATCACTTTTTTTAGTTTTTCCCTCCCTCCATTTACCCACCCCCAAAAGAGCCCTTCTTCTACCCAAATAATGATATTTGACCTCTTCAGCTCATAGCATAACCACATAGCATAGATTCCAGACAACCCAAACGCTTTTCCCTTACGCAAGGGCTGTCAGTAATTCCTGTTTATTTCTCGTGAAGGCACTTAAATTGTGCTGCTTCAGAGGCAAGAGGAACAGATGTGTTTTCTTAGGGGGTGATTGCTTTCTCCAGAATGAATTTTACCATTCACACCCACATGTTTCTTCTTTCAGCTCACACAGTGGGCATTTGGTTACTGTGTTGTGCTGGTGAATCTTTGTTAACTCAATGAGTTCATCTTTCACTAGAACAGCTACATTCATAATGAGAGAATAAGTCATTAAGCCAAGTGACATAATTTTATCATTAGGTAAAGAATACGGTAGAGTGGGTTTTGGTGGGTTTGTGTGGGCTACTCTGTTGGGTTTTTAATGTTAGCACAGTCTCAATTTCTTTTAACGTTAATATTTCATACCTGTGATCCATCCTAACACAGTTCACACGGATGAAAAGATGAATCTTACCAAAAAGAGAAAGCATTGATTTTCAGGCAGAAAATGAATCTCTAACGTCCATACTACCTGCACTGTGATCTCTAGCAGATAAATTATTAATGCAAGTGTATGAACATCATTTTGTTGTGATTATATTTCACTTAAATTTTAATTTTAAAAAAGTCACAAGGGATGGAAGGAGCAGTCACATAAGATAAGCGAGTCAGTCAAAGTTTTATTTTTCATGTTTGTGTGGTGGGATTATCTGGAATCTTATCATTCATGCAGCAAATTACCAAGTACTACATTAAAAATGTGTATAGCCATTTTCATTTTTGAAAGATTCAAGACTATAAATAATTAAACGGGCAAGACATCTGTTATTTATGAGCTGAAATGACAGTTTTAATTTAGTTCTTCGTTTAGCTGAGGCTGACGTATTGAGACTAAGTAAAAGAAAACATAAGAAATATTTTAAAGTGACATCTCACAGAGTTTAGACCTTCCAAGGGTGCAAATCTAACGCTGTTGAGGGGTTTTTTGTTTGTTTTGTTTTCCTTCAACACTCATCAGAAAACACTCTGCATTCACGACCTAGTATTACGTGTCCATGTGAATTCTGATGACAAGGTAGAGCAACCACAGTGGCTTCACAAAATAAATCAGCCATGTTACTTCTTTGCAGACATGCTGAAGAGGCAAATGGTTTATTTAGCACACAGATACCAATCAGTTGTATTGCACAAACCACAGCACTATTATGAAGCAGATTTTCTATACTTTTCACATTTCTTTTTTGCCTACAACTGTACTCCTGCACTTCTCTAAGACACTACAATGATATTTTCAGCAAGTGTGTGAAATTCATGGACTTTCTTTCTCCCAGGGCAACAGGAACTTGTTTTATTAACAGATAAAAAAGAACATATGCAACAACACATATACCAATTCCGATGCAAGTCATATTGTTGTGAGTGAAAGTATTCCCTGTAATAAAAGAAGGGATTCCAAAAACTCTGTAACAAGGTTTCCATAGAGCTGCCTGAGTCACACAAAAATAAAAGATGCCCATCTCCACCTTGCCCACTCATATGCAGAAACTTGTGCTTTGGTTTGGGGAGGAGAGGCTAGCTATTTCTAAAAGCATTGCTTTTCTCTCTCCCTAAAACACATAAAATGATCCCTTAGGAACAGGCCTTTAGGTGTTCTCCCTTATCATCAGTTGTTGAAACTACTTAACATCTTGCATGCCTGTTACCTTTGGAAGAAAAGGGATTGAGCCCAGATTTTGCAGACTTTACTGAACAAATAAAAATAGTGACTAGAACACAGAAAAAATTTTTTGAAAATAAAAAAATATTTCTGTGATAAGAGTTATTTGTATATACCCCAGCCTCAAAAAGCATATGACTCTCAAAGGCCAAAGGATCCAGAAGTCAGAACTTGTAATCTGAAGATAAATGCAATTATTTGTATAAATCTGTCATTACAATTAATTTCACATGAAGTTTCCCTTGGAATTGACTGTCCCCATATGCTATTTGAGAAGGCCAGATCCATAACTTGAAGGTACCACAGGTTGAGGGATGGAGACAGAATACCCCTAAGATGGAAGCTTTCCCACTGAAAAGGAATGTTGTAATTCTGAGGAGAATCAGTTCTGGACTCCCAAGTGATCTGCCTGGGATAGAACTGATTTTCAGAAGTGATGGCCATACACAGCTTCCACTGAAATCAATGGTAGTCATCATTGCTTTTCCTCTGCAAAACCCTGCTCTGAGAAAAAGGGTTCATGACGTGTTTAATCCAGTGATAAAGGAAAGTAGTAGAAAACAGAACTGGAAAAGGCCTAAGTCCAAAGACATAAGCTTTGTAATAACAAACTATTTTTCTATTTTTTTTTAGATCAGTTATGAGAGGCAGACACAAAAGGAAAATATTCTAGCTGGTCTCAGAAAAGACTTTATCTCCATGAATACTGCATTTTTTAAATCCTAGGCCATCCCTGACAAAAACGCATTACTACCATGTCTAAAATCTGCAGTATCTTTCTTTTGGTATCTTCTAGTTTCACAGAGAAACAACTATATATTCAGAACCTCAGAGTAGTATAACCTTCACAATGTTTCAAAATTGTAATGGGGTTTTTTGGTGAAGCATGGAAGAATATCAATGTCTTGAATTTTTGTTTCTCGGTATTTCAAAACTCAGCATGTTTTACATCATTTCTCTGAAGGAAGAAAAGGCAAAGTAATGCCAACATTTAATTCCTGCAGGACATCCACTTGTTATCTCATTTCTCATTGGTCATTGCCCATTTATTTAGTAGGATATAAATAGGACGTATTGGTTTTTTTCCCCCATATACACACAGAAAAAAAAATCCCACAGTGAAAATGAGGGGGATTAAATTATTCTTTTTTCACTGAAAGATTAGCTTATCTAAAAAAAAATAAAAATAAACCACAGCAACTTTTCATGTAGTATGTAAACAATTACCTTTCTCCCCTTAAAATATATAGAAGTTGAGATAAGTATTAAAAGGGAATCTGGAAGAAGGCAGGAGGTGTTGAGGAGCATTCAGGCTAAAGACACCTCCTGCAGATGTCAAGAGTATTGGAAGAAATTAGAGACATGAGAGGACAAACACAGGTAAAAGCTAGAAAAATAACAGCAAGTCAAGTGAAAAATTAAACACTACTAATCACACAGATGAAGTTAAAAGCTTGTAGATAAACACTGCTGAGATGCCCATCCCATGAGTATAATAATTTGTAGCCACAAAAATAAGTTTCAAAATTTGCAGCCTGATGTAAAGTTGGTCATATACATCTTATAACTTTACAAAGATGTATGAGCTCATTTCATATCCATCACTTTCCTTTTGTGAGAGGAAATTAGTATGTCCTGAAAACAGCTAATAAAAGATAAAAACACAAGCAGGACTGCACAAAATAAGGCAGTATTTTAGAGCATCTGGAAATCAGATGTCAACTGAGTAGTTTTGAGTGGAGAGAAACACCTGCTTCAGTCCCAGCATGTGGGAGCTATTTCAGCAGTAAAGCTGCAGACTGACTGATCAACAGAAAAATACTGCATCTGGAAAAACTTTGTCTTTACCTTTACTTGAAATGCAGGCTCATTTGAAGGTCATAGATCATTAAGGCATATTTTTAAAATGTATTAATGAAGTAAAATTCTATTTTTGCGAGTTGAATTTCATTAGGAAACGCTAAAAGCTGTATAGAGCTGTTATATAGAGCTTCTCATAGCCCTAAAGAAGAAACACATGTAAGTGCCCTGAGCCAATAGAAGTCATTCTTTATGAGTCTAGCAGTGAAAAGGTACGAACTGTCTTTTAAACAGAAAGGAGGCCAACTCTATGCATTTGTTTTCTGGACATAGCTCAGTGGTTGTCTGTAACAGGCAGAGAAACATCTGACAGGGCAATGGGCACACTGCACAAATTTGCCTTGCCAGTCAACAACCTGGTGGCCTTTGGTTCACTCAGGGCTGCAGCAGCACCAAGGCAGGAAAAAACCCTGCTACCTCAAGACTTCCAGCTATAAAGCTTTTGCACCTTGGCAGATTTCTTCAGCAAGTCCTGGGAAAAATCACTGCTGGTACTGACTGAAGGCCAGATAGGTAATATTTGCTGTCACTTAACAGCCCAAGGACAGCAACTGAATAACAGAGTTATGATACCAAGTCTAGGGCACTGAAAATTTAACATAAGACCATAGTCAGATTAGTAAAAACATTTTGCCATCAAAGAAGATGGGGACTGATGTGACATAAAGCAAAAGAGGCAGACAGGTGCTGAAACAGGTAAAGATTTGCTCTGTAAACAGGTTTAGCATTCAGTAGCTAAAGAAGGGGCTCTCAACTTATGTCTGCATGTCACATGTTGCAGAGATTCATACAGGTTCCTTCCCCCATTTTACTACCATGCTATTCTTGCAGCAGAGGTTTGGGGCACTATAGAACACATTGCCAGATTTAAAAAAAAAAAAAGAAAAGTGTATTTTTTATACAGGTATACATTGTAAATTAAAAACATTCAAGATGAATGAAGGGTTTTAATATTTACTGCAAACACACTTTTCCACAAACCCCTATAATTTAATTAGCATTAATTTTAAAGCATGTAAGTGGAATACTCCACTATCGACACTGATCTCAGATTAAAATTGAGGGGACAGCAAGTTAAAAATCATAACATCATAATTTCCTTCCCTTGTACTCTTCCCAATGTCCCAGTGAAAGAGCTTAATACTAGTGTGAGAGATCAGACCTTTGCAAAGTTGAAGGATTATGAATTTTGTAGCTATATAATGGGTAAAGTAACTCCAACAAACTACACAACACTTATTTTCTCCACCTTAGTGCTACAAAAAGAGTCTATCAAAACTTGCCATTTCTGCTTCCCCACCAAAATAAGTCAGAACTGGAAAAGTTCCCCAACTAGAATAAATCTGGAAAATAAATGCCACTTCAGAAAAACTCAAAGTTTAACATGAAACAGTTTTTTCTGAAAAATAGTTAGCTGAAAATTTTAGAATATTATGAACTAACACAAAGGTATTGAAGTTCACGGAGCGCTCAGTTTTTCATCAAGTGTCAAAATATCAGATCTCACATTACAAATACAAACATGAGATCTTGGTTTTAATTACATGCTGTTTCAGGGAGTGATAAACTGTAGCTAGCAATGAGAATATTTTTTAAAAAATAAAATTAACATGTACACCAGCTTGTCTGTTTCTCTGTCAGTGTTCAGAAGATAGTGTATCCCAGTACAGTATAATAATATATACTTCTCCTGTGCCAATACTACTTAAATGTTAAGAAATCACTGCAGACATAATAAGGTATATGATTTTATGTGCCAATATTACTGACTTAAGGGGATACTATGAAAAAAATAAAGTGACATAAATTGTTTTTTAAAAAAATACTGGAACAAAACTTAATTGTTAAATGAAAGTATTGAAAGGAGAGGGAATTAAGAGATATTTCTTTGAAGCTGATGTGATTTCATGACAAAACAACCCATTTAATTGGCAACAAAATACTGCTTTCAAATGAAATCCAAACTTAAGTGCTTTTCTGAGTCCACTGATAAAATATCCTCAGGAGTTAAGGTTATAAATAGATCGTCCGTTGGATGAACAGCTGAACGCGTTTCTAATCCACCCATACAAAAGAAAGCACAAACAATTTGCCATTCTACAGTGGTGAATCTAAAATGTAGGAAAGCCAAATTGGTAGGATTTTAGGTTACTTTAGTTTTTAATTATCATTATAAGAAGGAAATATAAGCTTTGAAAGGATGAACAGCTCTTCATGTGCAAACTGTGTTTCACCACAGCTTAAGTACATGTGTAAGTATTTTCAAGCTATTATGTGCAAAACAAAAGTATTGCAAATTTCGTATTCTCCTATTTGCATAATAACTGACTGCATTTAACTGAACATTCCTCAAAACTTTTGAGCCAAACCTAATGATGGAAGGTTTGAGACAGCAGAATTTTTCAGAAGTGTAGTTGGTGGGGATAAAATAAGGGCTATAATGAAAGTCTGTTTGCAACATTAACTAAAGCGATCACTGATGCAGAAATACCAGAAATTATCAACATATATCTTTCTCAGGTAGGCTGCAGATAAAAAAAAAATATATATGGCAAAAAGGGAAATTCTTCACTGTATTTCCACAAGTACAAGGTATGTTATCCCAAAAGCTTAGTGTGAAAGAGAAAAAAATATTAACTCTGATTTCTACAAGCCACTTCCTTGAGTTCCGCGAAGCAGAGAAAACTGCTTAGAGATGTACAACAAAAAGTCAAGGGCAAATCTTGAACAAATAGGAACTATGTCAGCATGTCTCATGTGAGTTGTCCCAGTCACTGTTCAGGCATGGAAAAAAAAAAAAGAAATGATTTTGTTGATCACAGTTAACAGGCAGTGATACTTACAGTACAGCGTACCAGAAAGAAAAATTTCTGTATCATTGAACAATTTATAGAGATGCTTACAGTCATATTTGTGTGGGGAAAAAAAATTATGTAAAGATGACCTATCTGTAAAATAATTCAGTAGTCTCTAAGCTAAGGAGTGCTGAAATTTAAGAAACTGTAACATGTCCCACTGCATATAAATTTACTGTTTATACGAGACAGAGGGCTAGGTGCAGTAAAGGACATAAGGTCAGAAGCCAGATTTTGACTCGAGCAAATTAAAAAAGTTAGGGTTCTGTTCCTATAAAGGTTTAACAACGTGCTTTTTGACAGAAGCATGATCTGAGGGTATATGTTATTTAGCTGTATATATAGCACAGGCAAACTAAGAATGTTGCATTCCTGGGTGGGTTCCCAAATAGACCCAAGAAAGCCAGATCACGAGCTGTGCTGTCTGGTATAAAAGACAGGGCCAACGGACAGAAGAGAACCAGTAACTTCGACATAAACCCAGTCCTAGACAGCCTGCCTCAGGGAATGATTTCAGAAAACATCAAAAAATGGCACCAAAGAAAAACAGGTATTTACCCCCACTTTCCCTACAACCACCTCCTCACACCAATTCTGTTCTCTCTTCAGTAAGTCTTCCTCACTTTGAGTATCTAAAGCATGAATAGGTGAATAAAAATACCCAGGCTTTAGGTATTTAAGAAAGAAAAACAACAGAAAAAAAAAAAAAAAAACCAAACAAACAAAAGCCAACACTCCTCTTCCCCACCCCCCCAAAAAAACACCCACCACCAAACAACTCCCAAACATTTCATGGTCTACAAACAACCCACACGCAGAAATATCTGTCATTGTCAAGCTTCTTCCCTTGGATTTCTTGCACCGAGAATCCAATTTAGTGGTATAATTCTATAGTGCAATGATGCTCATTCACCTATTAAGTTAATCAGTGGTATTTGTTCCCTCTGGTTATGTTTTTGAAAAGTTCTTTTAATCCAACCTTTCTTTTCAGGATGCCAGTCAAGACTGGAGGCAAAACAAAATTAACTCTGTACCAAGTTCCCAAGTTGCGTGACTCAGCGTTGCAGATACTGAAAATTCAGCTGTCAAAAAGGCACAAAGTGCTCACAAATACCTGGCAAGGCCTGCTTTTCTTACTTGCCAAGCTGAATCTGAAAAATTTCTTAATGATCTTGTAGCAGTGAGGAACAGGTAGCTGAGGATATGTTTGTATGGGATGGACAGCCAGTCTTGAGCTGATACAAGCAGTACTTCTGCCCAGGATAGCACAGTAACACTGCAAGAGCACGTTAGTGCAGTACTGCTCTTAAGTTCCTGCTGTGTGCTGCAAGCTTGCATCTCCTCCATAACTTCCCACAGCAAAAGGAACCTGCTTGATATATTTCTGGGATAGCCAGCTGAGTTAAAGAGTATAAAAAAACCAGCCTAAGTTGTTGGCCCCTGGAATAACAGGACATGGTAAAATACTGCACCATTGGGAATTTATATCCCAATACTTCCTGTACCTATTGGCACACCTGCCCACACAGGGCTTAGCTTCATTCCTTAGATGTATACTTAGAACACTGCACAGAGAACTGTAGCTGCAGTAGCCTTCCCATAGCGATATAGTGGGCACATTCATTATATGCAGCTGGCAAACTGGGTTATGTCATTTAGGGGGAGAGCACCTACAATGTCAGCCTGTGATTCTATGCAGACAGTAAACTCTTTAAAGCTAATCAGCTGAGTTCTGCCTTGCATTCATACAAAATCCTGCACAATGGATCCCTAATACTCATTTAAGCCTTGCAGTGCTACTGTAATAAGGACTAGTAATAACAGTTAAAGGCACATCAGCTTTAAAAAAAGTTTTAAAATAAATGCTGTCTTGAGGTTGTTTAACCTTTCCTGCCTTTGATGAAAAAAGAAGAAAAAGCCCAACCTAAGACTGTAGATCTCACATCTTGTGACTAACAAGGGAAGAGGAGTGAATATGATGTGTGCGCTATGAGTCCTTCAAATAAACAAAGTCCCAGATTTGATCTAGGTCACAAACCTGCCTAGGCAGATATGGAGATAACTCCAAGGAGTAGCTTCTCACATTTAAAATCTTCCACGAATATATCCCAAATGAGTTTCCAGAACAATATTTCCCTACAAATCTGTGTGGCTATGACATGTGAAAAGAAACAGCAAAGTGTTTCCACAGAGAGGCCAAACTGTGTGTTACACAGGTCAGTCTGCTCTAGTCCCAAGATTGGTGATCTTACACAGTTTACACACATATGCAAGACTGCAAATCATTACAGCTTAATAGCGCTCTAACAGAAGGACTGGCTCTTTGCTTTGCTCCACACATCTCTGGAGAGACTGAACTGACATCCAATAGAATGGTAATCAATACATACCTGACAAAAGGGATGTACATAAATTATAGATGAAGGATCATTTAAATACATTCAAACAGCACAGTTACCCCTTCAGATGAACTTGAAACATAGATCTTATGTGAAAATTGGCTTGTGGTATATAATTGTATGGAGAACATTTTTCAACAGTAGCAGGTCATGTTACAAACTCCAGCATGGGCAAAAGACCAGCTGCTTCAGAGAGAAAATACCACCAGACTAAGAACACAGTAAACTGCCAGCTATTTCCTACTGTCCCAAGGTCCAGCTCCTTTATGTTAACTGTAATTTACCTTAAGGTATTGATTGCCTTCCCCAAAGTGTTTCTTGCTTAGCAATTCTCTACCATTCATTGCCTGCTGCTTACTTCCACATTTCTGCTTTTCTGATCACTTTGTCCTTCAGGCCAAGGAGTGCTGAAGGCACTACTAACACCACTATCTGTCTGTCAGCCATTCCTTTGCTCAAGGACCTGAGCTAAGTAAAGGCACACATTATCTTTTTCATCTTGTTTACACCACATGTGCACCAGAATAATTCCTCCTGATAGTATAGTTCCTCAGCCACGTCTCCTGTATTCAGCAAGACTATACTGATTTACACTAGTTCAACACCCAGCCTATGAACTCCACATAAGGACAAGAGGAAAATCAATGCCACAGGAGACCTGGTCTTTCTGTGGTGCCAGTGAGAAATGATCCAAAGCACTGACATAACTAGTCCACGCATTTGTCATGAGGAGACTTTCCATTTTTCATCTTTATTCATCTCTCACGCATTTTTCCCTACACTTATCACTTGTTTCTCCTCTATTCTTTCAGAGATAATTGAGGAACATTAGAAAGAACAATCCAATTCAATTCAGAAATATGCCTCTCCCCACCCCCCAGCTGAACAAGGAATGGGCACCCTCAAAAATAGGAAATTATAGAAGTTTATTGTGGAATAAATACCAGGGAGTGAGTATTACTCCAGAGACCATTGTACATAAATCGCAACAGCTGACTATTGCAAGGGTACATTAGATTAGCCTATCTTTGTCTTCTCATACACAAGGTGTAGACAATTTCACATGGTAACTAGCATATTAGACAACTGATTAGATCTAATTTGATGACTAGTCAAAAGTGTTAGGTCAGTGATAGAAACACTAAAAAAAAAAACAACCCAGATACTCTTACATTAAACTTATCCAAAAATCTCTTTCCTTCTATCCCATGTATAACATATTCACAGCTTCTGAGCCTAGTACGAAGAAACTGCAGAGACAGACCACATGCAGAGGTAATCCAGCACACAAAAGAAGAGAAAACTTGCAAGAGTAACTGATACAGAAAGTTTTGCACCAACAAACACATTTTTAACACTGGGATCGTGCCTACTTTTCTCCTCATTGACTTAATTCTTTTCTTGAGGAATACAACCTGATAGCCTGTCATGGCTCTTACAGTCAAAATTAGTTTGTTCATACTTTAATACCTCTCAGCTTTTACTATCTATTCAGCTATATGCAAGAGTGAAATATCCCATTAAAATTTTGAGCAAGAAATTCTATTGAAAAACTTTTCCCTACTGTTAAACCTTTGCCTAGTTTCAATTTAAGCTAAGGAAATTTGCTCTGCTCACAGCAGCAACAAAAGCCCACAAGCAAATGACTGTTAGGTTCCAAAAGTGGCATGCTACACTACACAAGATGGCAAAAACCAGCTAGAAATTTGTTCAACTTTCTCAACCCTGAGCACTCCTGTAGCACAGAGGAAATTCCTGGCTAGCATAAAGCTAATTCTATGGCCAGCACGTGTAATAACCTGGTAGATACCTAGAGCTCAGATTCTGCAACAGTCAAGTGTCTGAGTACAAGCCCAGAAACAGGGAAAGGGACCAATAAACCGGTTAAATGGTACATTGCTTGCCTTGAGATCTATGCTGCCACATAGCTGCAATCCCAGATAATTTAGACACATTAATTGAAACTGCAGTTACCACAGCTGTATGTATAACAAAGGAGATTCTTTTAATTCCAAGTATCTACAAATGCATAAAATCAGACCAGAATCTGGTTATAATAGATCCAGATCAGCAGATGGCATAAGCCCTTTCCAGTCCATTATAGAATCATAAAATGTGTTGGGTTGGAAGGGACCTTTAAAGGTCATCTAGTGCAACCCCCACACACAGTAAGCAGGGACATCTTTAACTAGACCAGATTGCTTAGAGCCTCATCAAGCCTGACCCTAAATGACGCCAGGGATGAGGCCTGCACCACCACTCTGGGCAACATGTTCTGGTGTCTCACCACCTTCCTTATAAAAAACTTCTTCCTAATGTCTAATCTAAACTTATCTTGCTCTAGTTTAAAACTATTGCCCCTTGTCCTATCACTACACGCCCTTGCAAACAGTTCCTCCCCAGCTGTCTGGTAGGCCCCCTTCAGATACTGGAGGGAGTATGCAGTTCTCCCTAGAATCAGTTAGCACACAAGAACAGAGGAAATCTGAATAAAATAACATGGATTTCACTAGGTCCTCTAGCCCAGCATGACCTCACTGCATTCAACCAGGCCATGCTCTTCCCCAGAGGGAGCAGGGGAGCGTCTGTTCTGGACAAGGTCAATCTACATAATGCCTTCCCTTACACCCAACTGCCAGCCTAAGATGCTGGTGTGGCAGCCCCTTCTGTCCAGGAACCATTCACATTTCTCTGTTCTGCAACACTCCACTTTCCCACTGGGAGAGCAGAAATGGAGGATTTGTAAAGGGGAAAACTATTGCTGGGATTATTTATAGAATTACTATATAACATACAATTTTCTAAAAGGAGGAGTCTTTGCTGTGAAATGCATGTATGTGAAATCAGTTACATAACAGTTATTCAAGTAGAAGGGAAGGCACAGAGCATTAATAAAGCACATTGAAGTTCACTTGAATTGCAGTGATAGGATTGCACTGCCAATTGGCAGTCAGACAGTCTGGCAATGTCAGAGGTCTTTGTGTCTCCTGATAAGAGAGAAAGCAAGGGCTAAATGAAACCTCTCTGGAGCAGTATCTGATGTGACTAGTGGACATTTGGTTAAGTGTTCATTATGCCTTTTTAGCCAAGACTTCAAAACGCAAGTGTCAGGTACAGTAACTCACAGCAGATCAAGGTGGAAAGCCTATATCTCCACGTATTAAAAAGCCAAATAACTGAAGAATATTCTAGGTCAAACTACAATACAGATTTAGATATACAGATGAAGTACACTAAATACGACATCACAGAGAAGCTAACTAGAATAAAACTGCCAGCATTTAATTGGCCAACAGTCAGTATGAATCTAGGCAGAAATATCTGCAAATTGCATTGTATAAGAAATAAGAGAAGCCAATCCATACATATAAATGCAGACTTGTAAAATGAAAGTACAGCAACATTCCCAGCCTCAAGTGTAAACCTGGATATAGTAATTTATTAGTAATACTAAAGAAAATATATAAATTATAATCATTGTCATAACAACAGTTATGACAATGGACTGGGAAGCTCAGAAGAAACCAGGTAATACCTGATAAAAAATATCAAAACCTTACTATGACCTCAGTATTTTTCACTCCAATAGCATACGAGGGTAATAAAGCAACAACGCAAACACACCTTTACACACAACTAGTTCCTGTCATGCATCCCACCATATCCAGTATAGACAGATGAAGGAGGATTTTACTCTAGGTTTAATAAGCTGAGCTCAGCAAGCACTAGCAGAAGTAACTGGGCTCAAATAAAAGCTTAGAGGTCAGAGGGGAAGAGAGACAGAGAGACAGCCTATCTTCTTTCAGTATTACCATTGCCACTTTCTGGCAGTGCCTACCAAATATTTAGGGCAGCACAAAGCATGCTAAAGAGTGCTGAATGCACATAGCATCTTCCCTTTACTTCTTTCCTCCTGTTTTGTTATTCTCCCCAACCCCCTGAGAATGATTGTATTACACTCCTTTAGTTTCACTTTCCCTTTTTTAACTTACATTAGTGCAGATTGGTCCTAAAGGGAACTGCTTTGCCAAAGACGCATTTAAGCCAAGCTTGACTGGGCATGAGTCTACGCTCTTGCTGAGCCAAGTGAGTGAAGAACCAAGAATTAAAATACAAGTGTATTTTGCTATTGTACTTATCCTCCAGTTGACCTTTAGATGTTGCTGGTCTGGTGCTATACTAAAATTAAATTCTTATGTTTTTCCATCTTTTCCTCATCTAATTACAAGTTTGACTCACATATCATTTCTACCTAAATACAGTTTCTATTGTTGAGACTAATAACCAGTATTTCCTACAATTACCTCAGTAATATCATACTTTAAATGGTTGAAGATCTACATCTGGTAGATATCTAGTATATAAGCTAGTATCTAACTACTTCCAGTGAAAACAATTGCAGGACAAACAAATAGATACCTCTACTAATACCTAAGCATTGCCTTCAACATTGCATCTGTTTCACAAAGGGAGTCACAGAAGCTTTGGCTGCAGGAAGAGTTCTGCTACTGAGTAATCCATGGATGACAGAACAATGCAAGTCCAGTCCCTCAAGCTTGACTGCACCTACTTACTGGTATGATAATTGAAGCAGGTGTCCATTAAATCTGTACATAAGGATTTCTGCTTAAAGCTCCTCTGACGAAATCTCTCTCTCACATGGTCCACTTACTAAACAGAGCTTGATAGTGTTGCATTGTTTAGTGCATCTTTTCCCATGAAGAAAGGGGCTACTTGGTTTAGCCAATGCATCCTGCTGCTGCCTCATCAGCATTGCTGACAGCTCTCCAAAGGAGTAAACTGTCAATCTCATTGCTGCTGAGTTAGTACCACTGTGAACTACACAGTTCAGAGACACTTGGCTAGTGGGTGCTTTTGCAGTTTTGCTCCTAAGCCTACCAAGACATGAGAGTAGAGAAACACTTCACCTCCATAACCTTAGACTGGTAAAACACAGACAGCTTTCAGCAAATAATCTGAATTTTTCAAGTACCACTGCAGATGTCACAGTGATGAACTCACCAATGTAAAAAACACACTGACTGTCAATCCATTTGCTAACCACTGAACCAAACCAGCTCATCATCAAATATTCATAATAAAGCAAGAAATCACGCAATGTAGCCGGTTTTGGGGTTTTGCAATAAGCTTAAAACTCTGGCCATGGTAGGCTAAACCTTCTGATGCTCCAGGTCTGTTGTGAAGTGAACCACAACAGCTTTGTATTACCACCTTAGAATTACAGCCGTCTAGTATTAGAAAAATTCTTCCACAAGGATGAGGCCATTCACATGATTTCAGTGGAACGCAGGTGAGCTGGTGGAAGTTCATAGTTTCACCCAATTCTGGAGATAGAAGTAGATGTGAGTAAAAAAAAAAAAAAAA
>VXBJ01007633.1:597684-616018 GCA_013400055.1 Nycticryphes semicollaris | reverse complement strand
CTGAAGTTTTATACTATAGATTGTTCCTAGTCTGTTTTGTTGTGTAGTACTTTCAACTCACTAGGAAAACCATTAGCCAGGAAAATATTTCTGAGATCCCGAGAAGCATGATCTGCTCGACACTTTCTGAGAATATATCTTGAGATAAGCCTCAAAAGGCCCCAGACTGTTTTGCTTTATCAAGAACACTGAAACAAAAATATGATCACGAGTGCCTAGCAAACATTACTGAGAAAAACTGAATTCTTTTGGACTTCCAGCAGGCTGTTCCAAACTTGAGAAGCAAATGGGTTTTGACAGAGGGTGTGTGTATGTTTGTTTGGTTTGGGGGGGAGGAGAGGGGGGGTTTGTTGTTGTGGTGGTTTGTTTTTGTTTATTTGGGTGGGTTGTTTTTTTTTTTTTTTTTTCTTTTTAAAGGATTGCAATTTTGGACTGAGCTCCTAAATTCTTTTATATCCAGCTTTTTATCTTATTTTGCTCAGATCCAGTCACCAATACCATTTGATTAAGGAAGTTTTCAGTCTGTTCTTTCATTTTCAGAAATCCAATACTTACTCAGTGCAACAGAGCTGTAGTAGTTCATTATTGCAATAAATTAAGTTTTCAATTCTTGCTCTGTGAATTTCAGAATTACCTAAATAATTGTTATGTGCAAATCCCCTCTAGAAGGGAGGCAGTGGGATATATTGCCATCTCATATGAACAAGCAAGTTCATCTTGTAAACAAGAGCCTTACTATAAAGCCACAGTCCTCCCTCCCCAGACCTTAAAAGCAAAAATATCTGCCATATTCATAAATCCTAGATAGCCTGTGAAGTCCCGAGAGCTACTCTGCAATGAGTTTCCACCTTTACAGGAACTACATTATTCAAAGGACCTTGCGCTTCTAATTTGTCATTGTAATGTGTTCTTCAATACCTTGCACTGACATTGTGTAATTTGACAGTGTTATGTGAATTGGTCTCTGAGGACAAGTTATCCAGTAATATTCCCAGTGCCGTTAGTTTCACTGTTGCACATGGCCACTTTCACAAGAAGGACAGAGGATTTAGTAATTACAGAATAATTATTTCCATATTGGTTAATTTTGTTGCAGAGAATAAAAGGGCCTCACTACAGCTTAAACAACCTCAACCACCCTCTCTCTGACAGTCTCTTAAAACAAAACTGAAACTGCCGATTCAGCAGAACATGATAAATTTTGATCACTGCAACAAAATGTTCTATTGCTTAAAAGTCTTTGGGGCTGACACTACTCTTTTTCATAAAGTAGCACCTAAAAGATTTTATACAGTAGCTCTACAGACTAAAATAGGTAGTTCAAACCATGTGTTGCCACCAAATCACTAACCACCAGCAACACCTGGCACACAGCTGAAGTGCTTTACTGAGCAAGGGGCAAGGAAAAGAATAGATTTGGGGCCAGTAAAGGAAAAACAGGGACAACAAGACATAGATACCAAGTTTGGCACATCAATGGATTTGCTCTTTATCCAGAGCATGCTGTACCATTCATTCACATTTCCCTTCAAATAACACACTGTTCTAACAGACTACTCTTGGGTTTTTTTATTGACTAGACAACGTTATCACACATATGTCCCTTGAAGCATATTTTAACATAGTTTAATTAAGAATTAAAGAACAGCTATCACTGCAATCAGTGAAAAGTGCAACTCATTAGACCAGGCTATTATGGATGCAGGGGAAAAAAGCAACCTATAAAACAGGCACTTAGCTATTTGATTATGTTTAAAAAATACCAAAACAATGATTACATAAAAATTAGTGGTAACAAAATTGACAGAAAGATATATTGGCATTTCAAAAGAACATCAGTCAGAATAAATAAGTATGTCTTCTAAGAAAAGTAATAGGAATTTTCAGCTTGGCATACAGCTTTGCTGAACTAGGGGTTGCAAAGTTATCTCTCAGCTCCCAATAATTCAGTGTACTTCTCCCTCTGCTGGAAAATCCACCGTACTACACAATCCAAAAAGTACATAAAGATGAAATATTATTATAACACACTTCTGACTCCTCCTGCTGGGAGAGGTCAAGACTTTAACCTAAACAGTTCAGTGCTTTTATAACAAACGCTGGATTTCATCAATAATTTATTAAATTCCAGTTTGGACAGGAGCTGCATTTTTGTGAGTGATTTACAATCCCTTGAATTCAGAGTGTAACAGTTACTAGTTATACTCTTAGTTGATGACAACTTTAAAAATGATCACGCTTGAATTGTCATGATTAATATACACAGTGTCTCCTTCCAGGCATTTTTTTTTCCAGAAATGAGGGAAAGAATGCTATATTTGAAGAAAATTCTAGAAGCCCATTGTTTCTCAAAGTGGAGGAAAAAAGAGTCATATACAATTACTTCATAAGAACTTCCATACATAGATACATAGAAGATATGCTCCTAATTTTACCTTTTAGAGATGTTGAAATTAATGCTTAGATGCAAGCTGATGGTTGGAACAAGTAACAGCGTAGCAAGTAACCAAACTAATTTGGAAAAAAGTGACCACTAAAATGAAGAAACCGGTGGAATTAGTTACTGTGTAGAGGTATTTCACAACTAGCATAACCTGTGCCATTCTTCAACATGGAAAAGAGATTTCCCTAACATACTGGGCAATGGAGGTTCTGGTTAAGCATGTGCAAGCAAACCTTTATACAGAGAAAATACATATGCAGGCATTAGCCTGAGACACATCTGTGCTGCTGGAAGTATCTGCTGCCAAAACACAACTCACAGACAGTGATGAATTTGAGTTGGATACCTATTCAGGTTCGAACAACTCCAGTGTTTCCAAGAACCAATTACCAAAATTCCACTCAAGTCATCAGAAGAACAATCAGAAAAGGAACGAACAACACATCAAAAAGCAATTTCTTAAATGTAGCATTTATTTTGTTTAATAGCTACATCATACACTTTAGGATGACAGTCTTCAACTTAGTTATCTAAATTGCATCATGATTGAACCCATTTTCTGAAAAGAACAAACTGTAATGAGTTTTGCAAAGCAGGAGCCTACTTGCAAGTTTAAAAAAAAAAAAAAAAAAGGATCTTATTAGATGGAAAAGTAGGACCCCATGAAATCCTGAGAATTGCTTTCAGACAGACCCGATTCAGACACCCTCTTGTGTTGTTTCCTCTTGTGAAAAAAAAAAAAAAAAAAAAAAAAAAAAAACCAAAAAACAACTGTTATCCTTCCAGCTTTACAATACTTTAAATTCCTTGGTTTGTACCCGTGTGCAGATAAAGGGCACCATCTATCAGGTTTGTTGCAGGGAGGTTAAAAGGGCAGAAGACACTTGCCAGAGTTCTTTTACTCTTAAGGCCCTAAGAGACAAACACTTTCAAGTATGATGCAAAATTTTTCATCTTTCTCTACTTTTAATATTGTTTACTTCTCAACAAAAATAAAAAAAAGCTGGACACCAATTCAAGCTGGATGAACACAACTCTTGTGACAATCCCAAGTCTCTGGACTGGGGATAAACCCAAAAACCTTACTCAAATCAAGTGCGCTTGAATAATCAGATGTAAAGTTGTACCATGTCTGTTGACATCAAAACCAGCTGATCCATTAGCAGAATTAGAATGCTGAAGGATTTTGCACAGTTGTCCACTGAGGATAAGGTTTCATCTATTGCCAATATTATTGTAATGCAATTATTTATAATACCAACAAAACTGTCATTTTGGAAGCCCAAATCTAGTTGTATTCACAAATCATTATTCATTCTATAAGATTCTAACATGGAGAAATGCCTATATTCTTCAGCATGGCACAGCCTGTATTCAAATTGCCAAGCTTTATCAGTGCTTTCTAGTGGGAATAGTACCTACCTGCACTATTCTCATGGACACAGGGTGAGTGCCAGCCTGGAGGAACCGTGTCAGCCAGCATGCTAACAGCTAAACAGTATGGACTACCTCGTATCAATGCATCAGACCATGTTGACACATTGACAGTTTTCTATTAAACTACTATGACCCTTCAGTTGAATGCCAACTAGTATTTAGCATAGCAATCCCGTTCAACTGAAACCAGCTAAAAAACCTCACCACTGCACCAGAAGCCTTAAATAACTATTAAACACTACAAAATTACATTTTAAAACCTGTCTGAGTCACTGCATTTTCTTTGCAAGTGGCTGACCCACACACTGGACAGATGGTAAGCAGTGCTGAAATCTGCCTTCTGACATAAAAGCTTCACATAGAACACATAAGCAATACCGTAAGAAGACCCTGTGAATATCAAACAATGTGAGCATCTTTGCAATTACTACTTTTTCAATCCAGGCAAGGCCTTTTAAGAATGATGAATTTTGAGTCTGCAGTATGCCCAGGTGGTCAAGAAGACCAATACCATTCTGGCTTGTATCAGAAATAGAACAGGGAACAGGACTAAGGAAATGATTGTCCCACTGTATTTAGCACTGGTGGGGCTACACCCTGAATACTGTGTTCATTTTTGGGCCTCTTACTACAAGAAAGACATTGAGGTGCTGGAGTGTGTCCAGAGAAGGGCAACAAAGCTTGGGAGGGCTCTGGAGAACAAGTCTTATGAGGAGTACCTGAGGGAACTGCCATACTTCTTTGACCAAAATGCAAATAAACTCAAGAACAAAAAGGATCCTTAGGACAGTACCTAGGAAATGTGACTGATCTCACCATTGCCTACATTTCCCAATAAGGCACTACATTGACTATGTTTGTCAGCTAACAATTTTAAAAAAAAACACACACAAAAAAACCCCCCAAATAAACACCAAAACACCACAAAAACTCTCTTCAAATGAACAGCTGATAACTGTCATTTCTTTGTTATTCCTCAGCAAGGGAATGATGACTTGGACGTGTGAAGCCAGAGTATAAGCATTGCTGAGGAGGGGAACCAAAAAAAACCATCAAGAGTGACTGGGATTCTTTACTATCCAGATCTTATGGGTTACGCTGGACTGGAAGTAACAATGCAGCAGCTTTCATATTTGTCCTGTCCTATGTCTCAAGCTTCTCTTGAGATTGTCAAACACACTAAGATCCTTTTCGGTGCTGTGCTCTTTTACCACAGCAAGAGCTAAACACAGAAGAACTTCCATCAACCTTTTTCTTCACGAGATGTTTACTGAGTCTACCAATGATGTCCAGCACAAAAAAAAAAAATAAAAAAAATCATTGCTTCATTACTTCAGATTTGCTTTTTCTAATAATCTGTTCCCATACATTGGTGCAAAGTTTTGTCCTTTAAAAAAAAGTAAATTTTTCTGTATTTTTTCCTTCAAACCAGTATTTTCCAGATGGCATATATAGCACAGATCAACTCCCAAGTCATCTGAACATTTTCTATAGATGACCTCTTCTTAAAGGGTTTTACATTAACCAAGGGCAGGGAACCACCAAATGAAAAGAGATAGTCTCCTTTGACTCGGGCTTCCCCCCCCCCCCCAAAGATTTTTTTTGGAAGACATGAAATAGCCATCAGTTATTAGCAGTTTAATCCATCTAGCAAACCCATATAAGCACTCTATTTGTTACAAGTATGATTCTTTTCAACGGAAAGTTATCGTGGCAGCCTTTCCATTTAAATAAGTAATATTCAATTCAAATACTGCATTTCAATTACAGCTTTCATAAAACAATATTTTTAGAGCTTTTAATAATTTCTGGGGCAATGCCAGAAATTAAAGTATAAAAGCTACATTCCTATCAAATTACTAATCAATCTTTTTATTTAAATAGGCTTTGGATCAAGCTCCAATATAAAAAGAAAAAAAAAGTTGCTGAGCTTTTCCCTGATACCATTGTAAAAAGTGTTAGAATGTGACATAAAATGTCACATAAATGAATTTTACAGTTTCAGTAAATACTTTAAAATACAACACAAATAAGACCTGTTATTTGCTCAGTCTATATTATCTAATAGCAGAATATTTATAAATGTTACCTTAATTGCAAGTGCTGCCATTTTGCTTTCTATACTACATTTTCAGATCTGGAAATATTTTTCTCCATAAAAGTACCTGTGCATTCAGCTCCTACTCCCATCCTGGGTAAATCTCTGACTATGCACCTGTCTGAATCTCATGTACTTTTTTTTTTCCCCCCCCATAAGATGCACAAAATAAACTTAGAGCCAGCAGAAGGGTTCACTGGATAATTATGAACTCCAGCAGGAGAAGGTATTTGTATGAACAGTTTGGGATTTTGGGGGAGTGGGGAGGGGTTGTTGTGGTGGTTTTTGGGGTAGGGTTTTTTTTTTTGTTTGTTTGTTTTTGTTTTGTTTTTTTTTAAAGGACCACCTTGCCTCTAAATCCTGAGGTTGATCTTTATTTTTAATTTTATCACAGGAGTATTTAGTTTGAATTTATTGCTGTTTTGTAAATGCTAATATTTCTTTTAAAAAATATATACAAATCTGTAATTTTGCAACTTATCATGCTGATTCATTGTGGGAAGTACTTATTAAAAGTAAAGAAATACTTCAGCAGCCTCTGGCAGTGACTGTTATGTTTGGAAACAGTTCCTATTCATCTGAAATTAGTTTTTGTTTTGTTTTTAATAAAGAAATACTTCACTAGATTTAGCCTATTCTTCTTTTCCTGAATATTTCATATTGAATATTATTAATCTGAGCAACTATGAACTATGAATAATGAATGCATAGTTGCATGAATACACAAGTCAACAGGTTGCTCAAGAATTGCGTGCTTCTCATTCTTCCCCTTTTACTATAGTGTAATTGTTACCTAACTTGCCCCTTGATAGTATGATTTAGTCTTCTGAATTCAGAAGGATAATAAGAACAATAGTTTTAAAGAAAAGGTAACCAACCCACATTCCATGCACATGTGTTCCTTCTCACAAGAAGGGCTAAAAAATCCTGTGCCCAAAGGTAGGGATAACAAACGTAAGTGTCCTAAATGGCTGTTTGGTTCCGCCTTGAATAGAATTCAAGCAAACGTGAAAAGACTGTGTTGCATTGCCTCCAACCCAGCAGAATGACTCCACCCATTCTATTTACATACTGCATTCTTCATACACATAGTTTTTTGAAACATACTCTGAGACTGAAATTTTCCAGATGTTCTCTCTATTCAAAAATGAAGATTTTGGCAAAAAAAATTAAATAAATAAAAATAAAAACCCCAAACAAACCCCACCACACTGCCTCAGCCATTTCCCTTACCTGCTAGTGCCAAGAAACTGTAAACATTTCTCAACAGAAATATACAACTGCTTGAAAATTGGATCTTTGGTACAAAGCTCAATCTCTGCTGTTTGATGCCTATGTCTGATTTGTGTGCAAACAAAAAAACCAACCAAACCCAAAAAATACAAACCCCAAGATTTAAAAACTACATTCATTAGTGAAGACTTAAAATTTTGGTATAATCTAACAAATTCTTGAAATAACCCACGATCTCCTTATAAAAAAAAAATTATTCAGACCATGACACTCCAATGTGTTTACATTTTAAAGAGAGAGTGGCTGCTGCAGAGGTGCTGCTGAAGATGCCGCCTCCTCCTCCTAACAGTTGTTCCTCTTCACATTGATGTTCCCGTATTTCTTACCATTGCCTTCTTTGTGTGCAGATTCAGCCTCCTACAGTCTCTTATATGCACATTCCATTTTTCCAAATAGCTGAGCCTAGCCAAGAATTTTAAACAAATCTCTTCATCTGTAGGTTTTTCTTACAAATGCAGAAGAAATTCCCTTGTCAGATTATTGACTTTTTTCTTAACTATCACGATTCAAGAAGTGAAAGGCTCTTAAAGTTAGAAAGCACACACAGAGTCAGCCACAGCAACTAATGGCCATAATTCTATGCTAACTGAACTGATAGCTGGGCTCTGGTTCAAACTCTGCCTTGTGTTTATACTTAGTACAAACCTGTACTGAACCACTGGATAAGGCAAAACCAGTTAAGCCCACAAAACTGCTGGGCCCCCACATATCCAAACACTCTTGCGGTGATGTTAAGTGAACAACAGCAGGCAGATATTTCATTTATAAAGTCCTTCCTTGAAACACTGTCAACTAAAGCAGATGGGATCTGTAGACAACCAGAACACAGATTTTGTAACACTTGGAAATGTCACACTGAGCAACAAAAGTCCTATAGCTGTCACTGCGAAGCATCACTGCTTCATCTTGCTAAGGTGTGCAGGCATATTGTTACCTGTTGCGCATAGAAGTCCTCACATTTATAATCTAAAGGGTAGTAGCCTAAGGCCATGTCTATGTGAAAGAAATAGGTCTTGCCAGTACTATGTTAATGCTGTCACACTGGAACACACATGCACCATACACATGCTACACCTTCACAAGTTTAGCTGACACCAGTTTGACTTCATCTGGCAGCAAAACAAAATTCACTGTGCAACTATACTAGGAAGAGTTGCTATAACACAGAATAGGCTTAAGATGAGTTTTTAGAGGTTTGGAGCTGACTGTCTTGACTATATCAAGCTTCATAGCCTAACCGAATATATGCTCAGTATTTGTCCTTCAGAATGTTCTTAATTCTAGTCTCATCAATAAGGCTGCCTCCCAGTATTGATAACAGACATCACAAAGAACTAAGTTCTATTTTAATGTAGCATTACTAAATTTAGTTAATAAGAACAGATGCTGTTCTTATTCCCTCTGTACAGATTTCTCTTTGTGCTGTTCAGAAAGTACAGGCTATGTTTACTGCTTTGTAAGTAACTATGAATAAGTAACTATGAATCTGAAACCTTTTTTCCCAGAATTATTTTTCTTATTCCATCTTGACCGATGCTGTCAGAGCACAGCAATCTGCAGAGCAGTCTCCATGCTCATGATTAAATAGCTCCTCATGGTATTATTCATTTCCCTGGGAGATATGATAAATATATTCAGTAGTTAAAGGTATGCATCTGAAAAAAACATGATATTGGAATATTGCAGTTCAAGTCTTGATAAAGTAAGACAGATCTAAGAAAATCAATCCCACACTGGTCTCATTTCGATTTCATGGATTCTCTGCAATCATAAAGCAGAGTGCTAGCCAATCTGAATGGAAATGTTACCTGTTCTAAATTGATCAGCATTACACAGAAGTGGACAGTAATGACTATAGATACCATGTGCTTAAAAGAAACTTTGAGGGATGAGTGACTATTTTCAGGTTTACGGTCAGTTCATTTTGCAGCTCATTCCAAGACCCAAAAATCACCCCCTTCACAACAACAGCATCTCTTGTGAAACAGATGCTGAAAAAAATGCAGCCATGCTCTCTCAGATCACTCTTAGCATCTTCTGAAAGGGACTAGCACACTGCCAGGCAAGAAACATACAGATGTTTAAGAAACAAAGGTAATAGAAGTTTGGAACAAATTAATTCAAAAGCAACAACACTGCAAAAAGGTAATAAGTCATCCTAGCTAAACTTTCCTACTAAAATGGAAATAAAAGGAACCACGGGGTTTACCATGCCTGGTAAATGCTGCCTGCCTTTGAAGGATGTCTTGAAGTCTTACAGTCTTCCCTAAGAGTAGTACATTTTATCCTGCTTAAGAATCAACATCAACAGGCTTTCTCCTCCACAAGACTTTTTCCTCCTTCCTTCCTTCCTGTGAGTGAAAGATTAATTTTCCTTTTTTGCAGTGAAAGAGAATGCATGGTTTAGATCCACCAAATCAAGCACCTGCATACTGCACTGACCTGGCTCCCACAGCAAATATTCTCACTAGGCTTTAGTATATTTATTCTCAAAGACCATATTTACCATATTTAGAACCGTACAATTTCCCCAAGTACATGTAGGAGTAAGGAATTGAACCAGTTCTTCCCCATGAAGCTTGAAGTTTACATCATCCTCTAGCTGTCCAGAGCTTCTATATGCATTAGATTACCATTTCCCCCCACCACCACCACTATTTTTCACCCCAGAAGAGTACTAGTAAGAACATGTCAACTTTGTTTTGCTGGGGTATAAAAATCTTGTTGTCTGGCCTTTCCATATGGTCTGCTGGAATCTCTATCGTTGGGACCATTCCTATGTAGGAGATTTATTTTCAAGTCTGAGTTTTTAGACAAATGCTCAGACCTCCAGCTACAGATTGAATCAAAAAATTAATTCTAAGGAACTGAGTAGGACAAAACTCTCACAGACTTCAGCAGCCAGCTTTGCTTGTGAATAAGGCAACAGTTGACAGTACATTTTTTTTCTTTATTCCCTTTAATTAAGCTTATTCGAATTTGTGAGCCTGAAGTGCAGGCAGAATATAAGGCAAAGGTACACAGACTTCAAACAGTTTTTCCATAGGTTCTCTGGGTTGCAGGTTTCATAAGGGGGAAAAAAGGCTTAGAAGAAATTTTTATGTATATTCGTCCGTAACCGAATATAACCACTGGGTGTCACTAGTGTTCTAGAAAAAGCAGCAAGTTCTAGCATTTGACACGTATTTTCTGCTAGAAATACTTCAGTGTGCTCGGCAAACCCCAACTCTTCACAAAAGACCCACATGTTTAGGACCAGCACTAAATTTAAACAGATGACTAAATGGGAGTACAGGAGCTCTGTGCATTTTGCCAAGAATCAATACTGTCTCTGCCTCAACTCTTAACTGTATTCAATTTAGCAAGAAACTAAACCCTGCCATAGAATAACAATACGTGAAAGCAACTGTTTCTGTAAAACCTAATTAGTTGGTGTCAAATAGAACAAAAAAGCCAATGTGCTCCTATAGTAAAAATGAACAGATCCTTTGTCACCATTTTTTAATCAACTGATAGTAGAATCCAGCACTGACAAGAACTTTTCAGTGTGCTTTGTATGTCTGTGTGGTTGATCTATAAGCAAGGTCTGGAAGTGAGACTATAAACTAGTTCTTTTTTTTTTTTGCTGTCAGTAAATTAAGTTTCCATAAGCAATTATCTATTTTAGCCTGAATAAAGCAGATGAATTAAAAGGATTTTCTTTCATCAGTTTTAGGGAAGGAGGTTGTCAACTGTCAGGTTGTCAGCCTTCTAATCACTTTAAAAAAGATGCACAAACAATAAATCATTCAGGACAAAAATCAACCTTTTTAAAGTGTTTTCACTACAAAGTAAGATACAGTTTCTGCCAGACTACAACAACATTCAATATTCAGTTTTCTAAGTGCAATACCCAAATAGTTCTTTTGGTTTTGTATTGGAAGAATCAGCTGTGAAAATTTTGCTTTAAATCTAAAGCTACTGAGATCAAGTTTATCCTTGCAGTTTAAGCACTTTCTTTTCTCATTAGTAACTCTGTTATTCTCTTTGATATTTTAGTCAGAAGTAAAGCATTACCCATTCCCTTGATTCTTGAAAGCTGATCATTATTCAATTAATTGTCTACTTTTCACAATCTTGCTAGAACACATTAAGTGTTAAGAATACAAAAATGTTACGCAAGTAACAGTACACCTCAGTACATGGTGTGTGGCATCACCAGCCATTCCATTTCATTCATACATCATTTCAAACTCATCATGTTCTACTTAATAGAGGCTTCCCTTTGTGAAAACTGTATGCTGACTGATCGAAGTCTGAATGTTTGTTTCCCCTTCCTCTACTATTCTGTGATATAATTTTAACTTGCAAATCTATGGGGTCATACATAGACAATACATATGTAATGTACACAATACATGCATGTTGGTGCTTCCTTTCCCCCAGTGCTATGCAACTTTAACATGCAGCATGTATCACTCACTCCAAGAAACCTGGCAAGATGACATGAACAGAAGCAGGCTGGTCAAAATAAAGCACCAACAACCTAGCAAAGTTATCTTGCTATTTTTCTCCACACGTATATTTTTCATTAGATATTAAAATAGGCATTTTACATTTTATGGTTTTATTAAGGGGAAGAGATACATATGTATGCATAAAGAAAATATAGAGGAGATATTTGGATGATGTTTTAATGAGATTGAGAATGATGTGGAAATGATGTAAGCAGATATAGGCCTGTTAAACACAGCAAAGCAGTGCTGGTGTACCTTAACTAAGACCCAAAGCATCTCTTTGGCACAGGCTCTTTCTAAATATCACAGTATCAAGGAAGATATCCTGGGATCAGAAAAATCACTTCATAACTGAAGGGTCTCTGGTGCCTAGCATTCGTACAACAGCAAACTTCACACACTTGTGGAATTAAAAAAAAAAAAAAAAAAAGCTAAAAGTTTGACTTTCATCAACAGGGAAAACTGAAGGTCTCGTCTGTCTCTTGAGACTGATGGAGACAGAATTCTTCCATAAGCACTTCTTGACATAGGAAACCCTGCTCCTAAGTAGGTGATTCTGACTATGTAAATTGCAATAGCCACAGATATTCCAGTCTTTCAGTTTTACAGGTGAGAGGAGAGTTGGTTTGCAACCAACTATGTCCCGAGAGATATTTTCTTTAATTTATAAGAGATTATAAGAAGTCTGATAAGCTTCTGTTGTGTCTTTTTAGATATCCATCTGTCTGTATATGCCTGTCCTGGAACATAACTTGTTACACGATGTTGCCTCTGCGGATGTGTAGTCATTTTTCCAAAGCAGCTATCGGAGTATTCCTTGGGAAATTATTCTGATCTAGTTCACAGTATTGCTGCTTACTTATTACTAGCGAGGAGGGACACATTTGAATTTTGGGACAATAAACTAGAAACTGAATAGCAACTGTTTGAGAACAACATAACTGAGAACAAAGTTATACAGCTATATTATTTTAGCTAGATTAGATCATTGAAATACCACCTTGCAGATCTTCTCCCCAAAGAGATATTTGAAGAAAAGAATCCAGTGTTGTTCCAGCCTTTCCCCTCCCCTTCTTTTTGGTTCTTCTACTAGATATCCTATTCCTGGGCTAATCTTCCTACTGCTTGTTCCAAAATGTGGTGGAGAGAATTTAATGGAAGTCAAAACTCGTTTCTTCTTTGATCAGTAATCATAAACACAAGGTAAATGAAAATATAGTGAAAAATTTTTATATTTTCAAGTAGATATTTCAAGTTTTTGAAATAGTAAATTTAAGGTCTGCTGAATCCTGAGATGGAACTATAAACAAAACCAATTTACAATTGCATCTCACTGAGCAAAGTAATCAGGCTGAAAACTAGCACCATGAGAAGTTTTCTTATGTCCAGCATTTGGTGAGACCAATGGTGGTTTCAACCATGACTAGACCAACCAGTCTGAAGCTCCTCAGTTGCCATGACAAACATTTTGCTAAATGAATCACTGAACTCTCTCACAGCTAACACCATCTGGCAGAGTTCTGAAATGCTGATGGCTATATTACCTTACGGATACAACTCTTTCTAAGTGTAGCAGCACAGCCTACTTCCCTTCCCAATGCATCCAGGTAGCTAATGAAGAAATTTCAAGCATGTACAAGGAACATTCAAAAGATACATATTTTTGCTGCCTTTTCTGTAGCAAGTGTGCTGTACTCCCAAATTAAGAAAAAAAACCAAAGAAAATTACCAAAAAAAACCCAAATCCCAACAAACTAATCCCACTGTCTGCACTGGCTTGTCATTTTTTTCTCCCACTCCCATCTGTTCAGTTTCTGTCAGCTGGAAACAAAAAGTCAGCAACATTCAGTCACTCTGTTCCCTGGAAGGTGGCACAGTCAGGAGACCAAAGTTTAGAAGTGGACCCATATTGTAGATGTATAATTTTTTAATGCATTGATAATTTCTATATATTGCATATAAGTCTTTTACCATCAAAAAAAAAAAAATACAATTTGTACAGTGAGGTCACCACAACCATAAAATGACTGAACCTAATAACGTTCAGTCATTTTTCACTCTGTAACAGGATAATTCCTAAGAGAATGAGAATGTCATCTGTGCAGGTAACAGGATAATTCCTTTAGGCCTTTGAGGTCTATATAGCAAAATACATAAACCCTCTCACCTCTTTTCTCCATTAAAAAAAATTATTAGAGTCACTTTTAGTCTCTGCAGATGGAATTGGGAAGGACTCCTGCTGCTTTGGCAACATTAGCTCCCAGGTTTCCCAAGTAACCCACTTTAGGTAGTGGTGGGTAAATCACACTTCAGGCAGCTCAGTGTCTCATACTCCCAAATACTTAAAAGAATTAGTACTTCTAAATTTCTTTCAGGTTTTTAATTCCTGCTTCATAGTTGTTCTGATTTATATTTTTTCAATAAAATGTTTCAAAGTTTTCTTCAGAACAGGATTCCTGTCAACAGCCAGCTCTATAAATTAATCTGAGTTCTTTACTTCATTAGTACAATTGCACAGATGGAGAATTTACAGTGGTGCTAGAGGTCTAAGCACCCAAGCACCAAATTAAGCTGTATAAGCCGTAAGAATTCGCTATATAACTAGATTGCAAAGGAGCTGATATGTATCTACTGCATTTCTTGGTCATTGCAGGAACAAATAATCCAGTCATGTGCAATATTCAACCATCTCTCCTAGGTATCTCTCCTTTTCAGCACTTTATTTATTTAGGACCAGGACATAATGGGAATAATTAATCTTTGTACTGGCACTGGGCCAAGTTAAAGAACCAAATGGAGAGCACTTGGCTGCTCTTGAGTCTGCCAAGATTACTTTGGCTCTTTGATACAAAGAAGGCCAAATTCAAGGCTGACCTAACCCCATTACTCACAGCAACAGCTGAGGCGTACTGTAGTGCTGCTGGTAAAAAGCAGTTGGAATACACAGAAGTTTGACCTGGATGTCTCCTGCTCCAGGGATCCCCAGAGAGGAGAGAGAGAAGTAAGAAGTAGCAACTACTATTCTCATCACCAGCAAAACACTGGCAGATTCTTTAGCTCAGTGAAAACTGATGACTCCAGAACAGGTTAAGAGGCACAAAGAGGGGTTGGGATAGAGAAAACTGGAGACCATTTGAACATCAGAATATACTGGTTATAGATCCCATATGCTGTGCATCAGATCTTCTAGTACAGTTCAGTAATACAGCCCAGCAGGTGTCCAAACAGCTATTTGCTGTTTGGAAAACAGCCAAAGATGCTGAACGGTCCTACTCGTACTTGCTATTACACAGCTGGTCCTCTTAATTAAAACTTGTATTTAAGACCAGCTGACCTTACCTTTACAATACAGTATCTGATACTAAATGCTGGTAGTCTGAGACCGTATACACACAGACCACCCCACAGCCTTACTTGGGCTGCACAGTCAGTACTGAAACCAGAACTGTTTTAAATAGGTTATTTGGCCAAGAATAATGGCCAACACCCATCAGAAACAAATGTGGCAATAATTGTGATTATTCTATCTGACCTGTCTAACTCTAAAAAACAAAATATAGACTGATAACTACGACTACAAGGTCATTGTGAAATGATCCCTTTTGGGTATATTATCAACATGATATAAAAATTATCATATGATCCACATAACACACTGCTTGCCCTGCTACCTTAATTACTGGGTTTACATATTTGCTGGAATAGCAAAGCAAAAAAAAAAAAATTGAGATAAAGAAGAAAATATTACTTATGTAACTAGAGCTCCTTTAAGTTTATAACATCCATGGAAACTTCAAAGTATTAAGAATGAAGATATTTAATTCAGAGTCTTTTTATTCAAATAAATTAATAAATTAAACCAGAGAAAATAAATATCCAGAGTGAAAACAAAAGCAAGTTTTTCCATAAGCTTTAACATAAGGAATATTATACAATTTTCTGCTCCACTCAATGCAGCAAAACTTTGTGAACAGATGGTAGCAGATCTGTGTGATGCAGTGGGCAGCATTTCCATATCATGCTGTTGGCAATATCACCATCATTTAACTCATTTACTCCTGTGTACACCCTCAGAACACACATGCATGCATTGCTGACCTGTCAGAGGTGTTCCACACATGCCACTCATCTCAATGATAATGAGTGCTCAATACCAGCTTCTCCTTATATCGTACACAATGAACAGCTTAGTTGTTTCATCACTCCAACTACAAAATTAACATTTCCCTCTGTTTTTCAGGCAAAAGCAGGTAACGCCGATTCACCCATTTTAATTCAACCAAAAGAAACTGAGGCTGAGACAGGTCAAGAAACCAGCTGCCAAATGTATTTGGCTGGTAACAGCAGAGGACTCCTTTTCTGTAAGATGAGTGGTTACATGAGCAATAGATCAAATGAAGCCTATCCACGGACTGCCACATCCTCAGTCCCCTTCTTACCACACTGCCATGTCCCCTGTGACATCAACCTTCTCTGTAACACCATCACTTCCTTCCAGGCCCCAACATCTGTTTTCCTCCTATGCCAAACATGACATAACTGTAGCTCAATGCAGTTTTTTCCATCAGTGTGCGGTTTGATTAATGACTTTCCTCTACCCTGTCAAGAATTTCCATGATATAAACAAGGGACTTCAACATTTGATCAAACTGAGTTAGGAAATTCAAGAGTTTGGGGAGGTAGATGATGGGGAGGAGGAATACAGAAAAGGGGAAAGGGCAGGGGTGGGGGAGAGGGAGCAAGTGGAGGGCATAGGGCAACACATTACATACATGACATGGGAGAGACACCCATACATGAGCTAAGAAAGCCCAACAAAACTCTAAAGACAAGATTACAGAAAACCTGAAACACTCTTCTCACCACTCAAGTCACTGGCAAAAACTATTTATTTAGGCCCAAATTTCACTTTTTATCTTGACTTAATTGAAGGTACATGACTGGATAGCCAGAGGGCACTTTCAGAGAATTGGCTGCACAGCATAATTAATCATGTCTAGGAATCAGTTAATTTCTCATATCCTGTTTGCAGTCGTAGGAACCAAAAGGATGTTTTTCATAAGCATACATCTTTATTACCATCTCAGAACTGCCCGCAAGACCAGAACACGCAGTTCACATCCCAAAATAGTCTTAGAGATTCTCAATGCTATACAATATAAGGAGTCAAGCAAATCTCACCTCAACAAGTACTGCAGCATTCTGCACATCAGTTTGAAGACTACAGTAAAACCCACATGTTCCTTACAATATGTTGACATCAGAATCAACAATCCTTAACTGTCTCTGTATTGAGAATCTCCACAGTTAGAAATCTGTATAGACCTCTTGCATTCTTTGGAAAGAAGGTACAGAGAATTGAGCTGCTCTCCATGTAATCTTCTGGTAAATAAATTTATTTTGTATTTTCAGCTTTTTACCCTGACTAATATGGTGGGATGGAGGTGAGGAATATCAGACTCTCATAGCCCCAGTTAAGACTAAATACGTGCTCCAGTCTATATCCCCAGCTTTTTAAAAGTCAACTAGACACAAGAACATCCCTCAAGTTTTAAAAAATAAATTTCGTCACTAAGCTGAATTGTGAGAGATGTCTCAAGAGTTATGTTACTACAAAGGAGTATTGATAACCATTTTGCTTCACTTCAAATGATCCAGATCTGTCCTGACAGGCTCACTGGAAATGCATACAGCAAATTAAATACTCATGGTCCCAAAATTAGCCACAGTAAACATATCCATACTGCCTAAGCCACAGCCCATATAGCTAAATTGCTCTGTTCTCAACACACGAAAATGCCACTGAGTTAATTAGCAACCATTCAGCCTAAGCAACAACAAGGTCAAAGTTTATGCTATAGATATAAGTATTAAAGAGTTAATGATTAGATCATCAAAGAACTACCAAGCCAAATTAAACACCAGCAATTAGCACAGTATATCAATTGCACTGAACTGTGACATGTTGCACAAGGGACAAATTCAGGGTTTGGGGGTTTGAGTGTGTTTGTTTGTTTTTCCCCACACCTCTAAATAAATTATTTTTCTACTAAAACATCATTTGGAGGTGAACTGAAAGAACATGTACTTAGAATTCATTGCACATGGTCACTTGGGACTTCATTGGAAGGATTCTATTTTTCCAGATCCTTGAAAGACATACAGAAAAGCAAAATTACACAGATGACCAGAAGTGCAAGAGTACAAAGTATTAATTCTTCCATCTGAAGAAAAATACTTATATTAAAACAGTGCCTGCTACCCTGTATCAGAATTCAGACACTCAGAAAATTATTCTAAACATGTTTGTTTACTACAAGTTTCGCTAAATTTGGTATAGAATAAGCACTTAGCAAAAAGCACACAGAATAAATTCAGCCCGCGAAACTAGTTAATACTTAATCCTATGTCAGTAAAGCCCAATGAAATGAAATGCCACATATCACTACTATGGTTGATTTAGGTTTATTCTCTTTACTTTCTAAGCATCTAAGTACTTGCAAGTGAACAATTGGCAAACAACTCTATCATTTCTTAGAAAAATCCTTTCCCACTCCGCCCCCCCCC
>VXBJ01007633.1:520263-592092 GCA_013400055.1 Nycticryphes semicollaris | reverse complement strand
GGGGGGAAGGAGGGCTGCCATGCATCTCCACCAGGTGCTCACCGGCGCCGTCAATCCCGGAGACAACTGCTATTCGGTGGGCAGCGTTGAGGACATCCCCTTTACGGTAATGGCGGCGAGGCGGGGGCGCCCGGCCTGAGGCAAGGGGGGGCGGGGAAAGGTGGTTTGTAGGCCCGAGGCGACCGGTGGGAGGGGCTGGAGGGGATTANTTTTTTTGGCGCATGGTCCTCCTGCAAAAAGCAAATACTCTTGCACTAGGCTTCTTAAGCCTATCCACTATTGATGAGCAGCTGTCTTCAATTACTGTGGCTAATAAAATACAAATTTGTGAAATGGAGAGAAAGAAGAGAAAAGAAATCGAAAGAGATACACTAACCAAATTTCAAGAATCCAGTAATTTATATAATAAAATTGGTTTGTAATCCATAGACTATTTTTGTCAATTTTAATGTCAATTTCCATTTTTTTAGCTTATGATATACTTTTTTTATTTTAATGAGTGATCAGGTTCTGCAGTGTTTTGCATAGTATCATCTAAACAGTATCTTATTATTTGGGAATAAATTGTTTCGTTAGATTTTGTATCCCAGCCACGAAACAATTCCAAGCTAAATGATACAGAGCACCTTTTTTAGTCTAAAATAACTGTCAGCAGACTTGTCAAACATTTAAAGCTTACATTAGATTATCACAGTTGTCTAATTTGAGTAATGAATGCTTGAAAGCCTTAAGAAAGAAAAGGTGCCATGTCTGTCTGTTTTCCTTGTTCTGCTGCTATGCAGCCATACTGCTGTTAAAGGGACCTCTGTTACTTTTGATATTTATATAAGAAGTTGTTTACTCATATTGTAATGTGTTTTTTTACTGTCACAACTTGAAAAGTCAATTAACCGGTATTATAGAAGACAAGTATATGCTAATTCTCATAATAGTTTTGAGAACATAAAGCATGAATAACAATATATATTATGGTTTATACAAGAATTTTCCAAGAACAAAAGTCATGTTTTACAAAAAAGCGCAGAATCATTTGGTTGCATGTTAAATATGGAACTGCATGTACCAGATCTCACTGTCTTCTCTGACTGCTGCATCCAATTTCTTATAATACAGTAAAGAAGGAACTGAAGGGATAAGTATGTTTTAATAAAGGTATCTTCTGGACTTCCACAGCTTTAATGTTCTTCTACACTTATTCTCCTTTCTCTACATTTGTGGTGTTATTTCCTGCTGTTCTAGGCCTTGATCCAATAGTAAACTGTACAGTTAAAAACATCTGTAAACAGTTTGGGGTCTTGTATACAGATTCGTAGGAAATCAGTCACGTGAATCCACATAAAGTTAGAGTGTGGCAGAGGAGCTGTTGTTTATGTGCAGAAATGAATTACTCATGTTAAAGTTACTCTACTAAACAGTAAAATGTCTATATGTGTATTCAGTAGTTAATAGTTTTGGAGCTATTTCCCCTTTTTGAAAGAGGGAGAAATGTCCTCATAAGATGAACTTGCTTTAGATGCCTAACTCCAGTAATCTTTGGAGAAGAGATTCTTCTGAGAGAAGGAACGTGTTTTCTTCTGACCTGATTAGGGACATAGCAATTCTCAGGTTCTTCATCCTTCCTTTCCTCTGTGGTTTGCTGTTGGCCTGTTTACGTGGCTGAGAATAAAGGTAGGCTTTTAGTTTCCAAGTCGATGTAGCAAGAACTAAGATGATAACATGTTCTGCTTCAACAGTACTTTATTAAAGCTTTAGTGAAATTAATCTAGTTATTCTGAGAGTAAGAAAGAGAAAATAAATAAATTTGCCATTAATTTATTTTTACCTGCTAAAACCCAAATAGTAGTGACTCCATCAATCAAAACAAATCTAAGGAAATAGAGCTAGGATTAGACAGTTGCTTTGTGCATCCTTTATCTGAAATGCATATGGTGTTCTTTCCTCCCTATGCTCCCACATCTGCTGGCAGCAATCCTAGCATGTACCTAGCATTTCCCAAATGAGGGATGAACTGAAGAGATGTTTTGTTAACAAAATGACTTGTGGATGTTGTGGCTGTATTGCGCCCAGACTGTTGGAGTGGGTAATACACAGGAAAAATTGTTTGAAGGGTGCAGATATTTTTGTAATGCTGTTTTCTACCAGGCAGTCCCTTCAGCTTCCCTATGATTGAGCTCCAAACAGGGCACTGTATAAGCAGGGGGTTTAAGTACTAAATGACAGAAGTTCTGTTTTTCTCATTTCTGGTAATAATTCTGTGCACTTTTCAACTTGCTATTGCTTCATGTTCTCATATCAGCAAATATTGTTAACCATGTTTCACAAACGAGTTTACAGGAGGTCAGAGTTGAGCTTCATACAGAAGAGCCTTTCAACACACACCCTGCCTAGACAGAAGAAGAGTATGTTATTTGAACCTGATAGTCTAACTGGCAGCTAATAAGTTTTTAAAGGTAGTAAACTGCATTTTTCAAACCATGGTTGATTTCACTTAGCTTTTGTTGTTAACCAGCTGTTCTACATTGAGACAATTTCAGCTAATGACCCTAAATCTGAGTGGGATGCATGTTACCAACCTGATTTTCCATGATGTGGAGTAAGATGCTTTAAAATAAAGAAGATGAGCTGTTCTGATTCTGTTTCTATAACTTCTGCCCTTTGTTCAAGCTCAGGGTTGGTTTTTACCGCCTGAAACTCTGAACAGAATTTCCAAGCCTACGTTTAAAAAAAAGAAATTTAAAATCCATATGTATGTCAAATACCTAAAGGCTAGATTCTAAAAGTATAAAAACTCCAAGCTCTGGCTAGTGTCCCACAAGAGAAGATAATGAATATTTACTTCTTGTAAGAGGTGTTACTAAATACACAAAGTACAGAGCTCTAAATGTTATTAATGAAAAAAAAATCAGACTGTCAGATTGTAGGGATATCTGTATATAAGAACTGTCCTGATAGAAGTGAAAAAAATTTATAATTATATATATATATTATTTATTATTTATCATTTTTAAAAGGACAAGTTTCTTGGCATCTTCCATGCCAGTACTCAAACTTCACCTGGAACTGTGTGTAATGAATTTCAGAAGCTGTTGCAGCTGAAAGGCTTCCTCACTCATGTAACCTTTTTTTACCTCATTGAAAACAGCAAAATCTTCATCCGCACAGTTATGTCCATGAGATACAAATGAGAATAGGTTTTCTCTGCTGTGTTGGGTTCTCCTCTACCTCATCCTTCTTGAAAAATGACTTATTAAACCCCTTATTTACAAATCCCTCTGTTATTTATTAATACTTGCATGTATCTGTATGTTCCTCACTGTGTCATGTCTATATGAACTAGATTACAGGCACTTAACATCTGAATCCTTGCCACATTCTTTTTTATCTTAATCTGTGTTGGTAAGCATATTGTAAAGTGTTTTTAATGATGAATTAGTCTCAAACATCAGTTTAGGAAAGCCTGTTCTTAGAAGAGTAGGCTTGTAGTGGGTTGGCTTTTTTTTTCCCCCCAGTTATTTTGTTAGTTTGCTTTAAGTGTATGTAGTTCTACTGGTACTTACCTGGGGAGTGGGGCAATGTATGTATAGTGTCCTTTGAGAGTTTGGAAATGTTTCAGAATTCAGGTGTCTTCATCACTAACAGGAAGGTGAAGGAATTTCTGCATCTTGTATGTTTACTATCCATGACCAAAAACTTAAGGATAAGTTTGTTATACTGGAGGAGTATTGTAAGTGAGTGTCAGGAGGACAGAGCCAGGCTCTTCTCAGTGATGGCCAATGCTAGGACAAGGAGCAATGGGTTCAAGCTGGAACACAGGAGGTTCCGCTTAAATATGAGAAAAAACTTCTTCCCAGTGAGGGTGAGGGAACACTGGAAGGGGCTGCCCAGAGAGGTTGTGGAGTCTCCTTCTCTGGAGACATTCAAAACCCACCTGGACACGTTCCTGTGTGACCTGATCTAGGTGTTCCTGCTGTGGCAGGGGGATTGGACTAATGATCTTTCAAGGTCCCTTCCAATCCCTGATATTCTGTGATTCTGTGATAAGGCCATTATAGGCTTTAATTCAGGTTTTAATACAACTTTTAGTTAATTTATATAATTTTAGATGTTTATGAACTTTTTTTTTTTTAAATACCACAGTGAGCTGATTCTGTTTCTTCCACATCATTTAACATATTGAAATGTCCCCATACCTTTACTAGTACACGCTGGAGCTTGGGGACGTCTGGTCTGCTTCACTTATGCCAAATTTGTAAAGAGTTGCAGGTTATGAAAATGGAAGACTAATTTTTTTTTTTTATATACAGAGAAGACTATTTTTATAAAGAAAACCAAGTTGAAAATGTGAAGAAATGTTGTTTCCATGTCTGGTAGTTTCAGTGTTCAACATTAAAATTGGATAACCAAACAGAAAACATGGACAGCTGCAAAAGAGAGATGCTCATGCTTCTTTTGTATTATCTGAAAATTGAGGATATAGCATAAACTCTTACAGTAGGACAGAATGTGCTACTTCTATCTGGTGCTCCTGCATTCAATTAGAGCTTTGTCGTTGTTCATTTCAGTGGTCCTGGATCTTGACAGTTAGAGCAGACATTGGCAAACTACAGCTTATTAGTTTCTTATGAATCCTGCAAGTCATCCTTGCATTCTGGCAGTTTTGCAATTCCATTTAATTTTCTCTTTGAAGTTATCAGTGACACTAGAAATGGAGGTTGGCAGATACTCTGTGTGGGTGGCTTTTACTGCATTTGCTTCATTCAGTGTCTGCTTATAATTCTGTTTGTGTAAGACCTCTGGGCTGCTCTCATCTGTTACAGTACCTCAGCATCTTATTTTCCATCTTTCCTTTTTGTATGGCTTACAAATTTTCCATTCCTTTTATCAGGCTATGCAGGTTGTTGGTCTGTTACCACAAATATTGTGGCCACTGTTACTCTGGCAGGAAGGACTTGTGGTGGCAAGAATTATCTCCCTGAAGATGTCAACTGAATCCTTAGGAAGGATGTCATAATATGGTGACACATATTATGACACTTCCCTATTCTTTGCCAATGTAGGGAACTTCTACTTCATTACCAGCTTCATGAGTGAAAGGACAAAATAAAAAGAGCATTTAATAGAAATGTGTTCTATTCAAGTATAAGCATGTTAATATATTGAATATATTAGAAAAGCCTCATGAAAATAATCAAATTGAAAATTTGTGTTTAAACATGTAATGTGAAAAGTGGAATATCTTTCAGTACAGAAAATTATATGGACCTTTTCTGTACTGAGAAAATTGGAGACTATAAATGTGAGAAAGTGAACACTTGTTCTGAAATGAGGGGACACCTCTTCTCAAAGTTGGGTTTATAATAAATGTATTTCTTAAAGTAAATTTAAGATTTAAGGTAAATAATATACTTTCAAGAAATGATAGACATTCTCAAAATAAATATCTACACTGAGAAAATAGCCCTAGAAGCAAGAGACAGCACTTGCTCAAAGAACGGAGACCTGCAGGCTCATTCCCTGCTGTTGGGAATGGGTTCCGACTGGTCTCCAAGAGACTAAGTCCTCTGCTGGCATAGGACACTTAGGTGTGCTGAGTCACTTGTTGGTGCAGTGACAAACACAGGCAAAGAGTAGGAAGGATGTGAGTGACAGTAATAAGATTTCACTTAGGAAAAAGGTCTCTACATCTTGATGGTTCTTTAAGACAAAAGAATTTCTACTGTAAAGCACCCTTTTAATTCACAACCACCTTTTTACTTAACTTTTGTAAAAGGACGTTAAATAGTATGATTAGCCAGAAAAATACTCCTTTGGTTCTGTAATAAGAAGTGCAGATAGGGGATGGGAGAGAAGAGAAACTAAAGCATTACAATTGGAACACAGTAAATTATTTTGCTTCACAGAGTTAACAGACATACTCAAGTATGATATTTTCTGTTTCATGCATCATCAATTATACACACACATACAAACATGTATGTTTAAGAACTGTACATAGAAGGAAGTTAAAGTTGAGAAGTCTTTTACTTTCCCTATACCGTTTGAGGCACAAGTCCATATCTCCTAACAGGATTGCAACTAGGGATAAATTTTGTTTAATTTTATCAGCACTGACAATGAAAAAAACCAGGGTATCCAAAAGGTTTCAGTCCTTGTTTGAAGTGGATTGGTTCCTTTTTCTTTACGGCATTAGATAACAACTTAAATCATGCCTTTCAGTAGGTTGGCATTAGTAGTTATAGTGCTGACTGTTGAAAAAAAGGCCTTTCAGTTCTTTACTGTTTTAATTACCCTTTCAAATAAATAGTAGGGGAATCAATTCCTTGTGAACATTAGAATTCTGAATAAATTATTGGAACAAGAGGACCTGTCTTTATTTTCCTGTCAACTTACAGGCAATTGTATCCTGGTCTCTACCTTCTTCCTTCCCACTTGTGAGTATTTGCTGGCCTGTCCAGCGTTCCATACTGCTGGTAGAGTTGGTTTTGTAAGAAATTCCAATATAAAAAAGTAGGAAAACAGCAAAAAGAAAAGAATTTCCGTTCAATGCCAGAGCTTATCTCATAATCTCATCTTTCTTTCTGTTACTTTTCTACACCATTTTAATAACAACTTATTCCCTTCCGGTCTATGTCTAATAATTGCGTTATTAGCCTGGTCATCAAGGAGCTAGGATAGTCTGTTACATAGGTAATCTCCCTCTAATGAAGTTTTAGCAACTTGTTTTTAACTCTCCTGCTTGCATTGTAAATAACTCCAGTATCAGTTCCTCAGAGCTTCCCAGAACAACGGTTGCGGGCTTGGGGACTCTGGCAGCACTGTGTCACTTTTCTTTTTGTGAGGTGACCTTGGAAATCTTTTCGACAATCTGTTTTGTACACAGTTTTCCTTTTTATGTGTATGACTTCTGAGGCCTGAGTTTCTGTTTTGCTGTTTGTACTGCTGTTTCTTTCTTGGTTTTAGCAGTGACTGTACTAAATTAAGGGCTTTTTCTTCAGACTTTCTCACTTCTTGCTCCTTCTCAGGAGGATGAAAAGTAAACATAGGTCACGAGACCTAGATTGTCCATTCTAGTTCCAGTGGTTATCTTGGTGTGACCATCAATTTACATCTTGTAAATTTATAGAAATACAACTTCTCATACATTTACCGAAAATAATACAGGTAGCCTTTAAACTGGTGGACCTCAAAGAAGAAGGCTAGGACTCAGTAATTTGGAAATTATGATGAAAGAAGCAAGAGACAAGTTAACATTACAAAAGTGACTTGTACCATGTGGAATTGACTGTTGAGGACTTGCATTCTCCCTGCTTAATTCAGCTGGCATAAAACTTCTGCCTATCATATTGGAATCAGGGGGAAGCTTACTTTAAGGCATGATTTCTAGCTACAGCTGCTTACTTTAAAAAGGTTTATTGGTAGATTGATGGTAGGGAGGTATTTCTATGCCTGAACGTGACAGTTCAGTGGAGCAGGTCATCTGGAGTGACTAAACATTTTAGAATATTCTGGCACACTGGGACAGGTGAAAGGTTGGCAGACAGATATGTGTATCTATCTGTCCTGCCAATAAAATGTGCTGCAAGCTATCATTGTCCTGTAACTTAACTGATTTAGGCTGTAGTGGGTGCAATCACAAGACACAATATATCCAAGACAAATCTTTGTTATTTTACAGTCTTATAGTAATGTGCACTTCTATAAACTCAAGAAACCCCCAGAAATTGTATTCATATAGAAAAGAATCACTTAAGCTCTTGGCTGCCTTGCTCTAAGAGGCAACTAGAATTGGAGGGGTGTGTGTGTGTGTGTGTGAAATCTAAAACGTAAAGAAACACCAGAACTTAAGTTCTGGAATATACTTGGGGGTTGTATTTCAGGTTTTGCCATTTTTTTTCCCCCACAACTTAAACCCTGGAAGATTTAAGGTCTCCTTTGCTACTTTGTGTTGCTTCAGTTTTACTTGTTGCCTATTGTGCTGGTACTACTGCATTGGTGAGGAACAAACCAGCTGCATAGTAACATCTTGTTGCAGTGGAGATTTTTACAGTTCTCTCAAAAACTAAGTCGTCTAAGAAGTATTCAGTTTTTAAAATAAATTTTTAATTGTATTTCTTTTTAAAAAAATTTCAGGCATATGGCTCTGGTTGCGACATTGTTATTCTGGCAAATGATTTTGAATGTGTGCAAATTATTCCCGGTGCTAAACATGGAAACATCCAAGTTAGTTGTGTGGAGTGCTCCCAAAGACAAGGCAGGGTAAGGATTTTAATAAGTTTGTATCGATTTTTTTTAAAAAATTTCAATACTCTAAACAATTCAAAAGCAACATAATACTAGTGGTATTAATGAGTTTATTTAATGACAAAGATGATTTTTTACTGATCTGTAACTCTCTAAGTAATCTCTTTTGTATTAGAAAAATGTTTTAATTTAATAGCAATTTATTTTTTAAGAACGGAGGAGAAACAGAGGACATCTTGTAACAATGATTTTTATTCCTTTCCAGAACTCTCAATAACAGGTCTCAAAAAATGTGGAAATATGTAGTTAGTATAGTATCAGAATTGGAATACTAAAATTGTTATTGTCTCCATTATTGTATACTTTCATCTAGCTAAAGAAGACATAGATAAATCATTTGTCTATGCATATATATACACACGTGTGGTTTTGTGCCCTGCAAAGTAATAAATTGGAAATACTTTATTTTTCAGGAAAGCTTAGGCACGTGCAGTGTCTATGGAAGTGCTATGGTATGAGTTGTCATACCTGCATGACACCTTGACTAGCTATGTGGTTTTATTTTTAATCACTAAGCAATCCCTAAGCAATGCTAAAGAGACAGTTTATGAGTTATGGTGGTGCACTGAGCAAATTTTGTTTGTCAGATATTAGTGCCCACTAATATTAGCTACTTAAAAATTGGTTACAGTATTGAGAAAGCTCTAATTAGGAGTCAGACAGTTTTAGTTGGCAAGGCCCCTGCACTGCAGTCCCAGTAGAACTGGAAGAGCGATTCCAGCTGCACAGGTGGTCCCTGCAAGATATCCATGAACCCCTGGGTGGTTCTGCATTCAGCACTGAACTCAGAATCTGTTCTCTCCTTTGGGAGTGTGTTACTGCAACCTCTCCCTAAAGAGGAAGTAAGATTTCATAATAAATGTCTTGAAACTTTTACATAATTTCTGTATTGAGGAAACAAGATCTTAAATGGGAAGAACTTAAATAGCTTTTCTTTCAAAAATTTTTAAGGCAGAAAAAGGACTTTTAAAGATAGTTAACAGTACTCATAACTATATGTGGAACATGACCAGATAAATTCCTAATTAGGACCATTTTGTGTATGGAGATTTCTGTGAAATCAGCGGGTGAAAGAAATTGCAGGGTTCAGTGCTATAAGTATTTCAGTTTTTCTGTTTACCATTTCCCCTCAAAACGTATTTAACTGTTCAAACTAGAATTACACCTCCTCCTGTTCCTCATAATTATTATTTAGTGGTACAAAATGGAATTGGGGAATACATTGAGAGCCAGACACTTATAACTAATTTATTAGTTAGCTGTGAAGTAGACAGAACGTGAGAAGTAGTAGTGAAGGCATCAGCTTTCCCTTATGCATTAACAGTAGTTACCCAAGAGGAATGCATTAGATCTGATTGACAGTGTTTATCCCCGAGAAAGACAGGCTTGTTCAGAACTATATATTTCTCAACTTCCTTAGGAAAGTATATCTATAACACAATTAATGACATTTGTATTAATTCCACTTTTCTTGAACACAGAAGGGGTACTGGAAATTCCTTAGCTATTTTGGAATACTAATTCAAAATAACAGTTGCACTTATCTCCTAACCTTCCATTTTGAGTCTTCAATATTTTTTTTTCCAGATTGCAGCATCGTATGGAAATGCTGTTTGTATTTTTGAACCACTTGGTATAAATTCTCATAAAAGAAATTGTGTAAGTATGATTGTAATTTGGTTTAGTTTCTTAGACTTATGCAAAAGTCTGTCTGCCATTTATTATTATTATATTACACTGGCCCACAAAGGATAAACATTTTCTACCACCCATAATAAAATTGGATGGGTAGAATCTGCCACTACATGAATCAAACTGGGGACTGCACTCCTCCTAAGTTCACAACATCTTGTTCTTGAATCTCCTGCTAGAATGACATGGTGACAAGATGGTGTTTCTTTAACTTGAAGAGGTCATCAGATCTATGGTACAGAAATATGACTTAGATGTGCATACGTGTACCCAGGCTTGTTTTAACAGCACAGCCATGACTGAGCACTCAAGCATTAACTATGGTCTCATGCAGGTTTCACAATCTTTGTTGCATCTATATTGTCACCTCTTATGTTGTTATAAATGTATGACCTAACTAAAGCAATGTACAGATATATTTGTGTGTGACAGGTCCACATATGTTGCAGGGCACTCTGATGCATATATTTTTTTATAAAATAATTAAAGAAATCATTAAAACTAGAGTCGGCAATTGACTGCTGGCTCCTGAATGTTTTTTTCAACAGCCTTAATAGCAATTAAAAGAAAGAAAGAAAATCCAGTATCTTTGTATTTTGCTGTTTATGTGAGAATTAATCCTCTACTGTTTTAAAACTACAGCAACTAAAGTGTCAGTGGCTTAAAACTGGGCAATTCTTCCTCAGTTCTATGACTTATAACCTGGCATGGGATCCTCAAGGTAATGTGAAGTATTTATTCAATGTTTATAGTTAAGAGAACTTGAACACAAATGATGTTTATTGTAATAGAGAGCATGAATATGGAAAATTTAGATTATGTGTTCTCAAGCAGTGTTGTGTAAAATGCAAAGTTAACATTTGTGAAGCTGCTGTGCCCAGTGTTGAGATTCCTATACAAGATCTTAGTTTTGGAGTCACATTGTTAAGTTGCTAACTGACTTAAATTACCACTAATAATCATTTAAATTGAATTTTATCACAATTAAAGTCAGCAATGTACCTGGACACAGATATTTATGAGACGTCTAACAATGTGTATTTATTTGAGATGTGAATGCCTATTTAGCTTCTGCAAGATTCATTACTAAATGTGATTTGTCATTTGAAGTTACCAAAAAACCTTGATATTCTTCTTAAACAGTATTATAAATTAAGAATGTTTTAATAAAGCCATTAATACACTATCATATTTCAAATGGACTTTATAAAGTCAAGTTTTCAACCTATTTTGAGTAATTCTCAACAAAATATGATGACAGGCTTGATCTTTCAATATAACTGCATCATCATGGTTTCACAGATTTGGTACTCCTCACTTTCAGGAAATAGGCTGCTGACAGCAACGGACTTTTTGCAATTGTGGGCCCCTCCATCTAGTGATATTGTAGAAGAAGATGAAGATTATGATCCTGACAATCAGATCAAAGATGATAAAGTTCTTCCAGTTCTAAATGACTGGAAATGTGTCTGGCAGTGCAAGTGAGTGAGATAATTTTTATTTTAAGAGAAATTGCAGTGCCACCTCGTATATCAGTCCTGTCTTCTCTCCAAAACCATATTTCAAAATCTACTTTTAAAACATCTTAAAATACAAGTTACTCCAAATAAAAATTCCTCACTTTTTCAAGTGACCTACCACGTCAGCTAGCCCAGTCAACCTAGTCAAAGGCTCAGCCACAGTGTAGCACTGGCGCTGTATCAAAGTTGTCCATGTTTTCTCATGTTTGAAAGTGGTGCTGAGATACTGAATGAGATTGACCAGAGGAGCAGTAGCAGGATCCTGATAAAGATGAGCTGCTTCCTGAATCTTAGGAAGAGGGTCCTAAAATTCCTTCCGCGCAGTTCTGTTTGAGATCCATGTTACAGAAGTGCTTCACGATCAGCCATTTGATACATGCAGACTTGGGAAGCGGCTGGCTATCAACCTGTTTTCTCTTTTTTGAAGCCGTTTTAGATTTTGTACCCACCAAGCAATGTACAGTGCAGCTTTCAGACAGCTGACCCATAAGCTATAGTCACAGACAAATAGTATCATAAGTTATCTAAAAGATCTTCACTTTCATTTCTTCTTACTCTTTGTCTTGGCCTCACTGTGAGTAGAAGAGCAGGTGAGACAAAGTCACTTCTGGGGTCTCATTGGATCTAGCCTAGGCTTGCCCCATGTAAAACAATTGATTTTATGGGCTATTTTTCTGTAAACCCAGGAAAATACTAAATGTTCTGTTTCATTATAGAAATAGTGAGGCACAAAAAGTATTTGCTAAAACATGCTTAAAGCTACAACTATAAAATACTAATATATTTCATTTAAATAATGAACAATAATAATCAACTGAATACATATGACATAATACTATAGAATAAATACACTTTACTTACAATGTTCCTTAGGACTGCGATATCAGTACATTTGATGGCATGGTCTCCTGATGGTGAATACTTTGCAACAGCTGGGAAGGTAAGTATACAAAAAGAATAATTAAATAAGTGCATGCAATGTTTTGCATTTGAGAAAAGTAAGTAAGTGATATAGAATGCACCATACACTGCATTATATTCTAAGCTAAATTAAATTATCATATTGTGTAATGCTCTATTTTTGTCTAATTCCATGGATTTCAGCAATAAGCAATAGGATTTAGCTGCGTACTCTTACTGAATACTTGAGAATCAACCTGGAATATGGTGACAGTGATGCAGACTTGTATATATATATTTTAGTTAAAGTATACTTAAATGAACTTTCAGATACGCATAAACATGTTTTTCTACTTCTGTTGGAAATAATGATTAGATCATTACAATAGAACACATACACATTTAAATACACATATTATACCACACAGTGGCATAATATGCACACGTCAATGGATAAATTAAAAAAAGATTTTCTATTTAATGAATTCTGGTTTCAATTATCAGTTCTCAACTTCTATTTCAGTTTGGTATATTTTTTGTCAAATTGCTATTCAATCTAAATTTTCAATTAATAATTCTCTTAAATGTCACCTTCCCTCTGGTTTTCAAGGCTGCTTAGGTAAGCATTTATTGCTTGCACTTACTACTGGCTGAAGAATGCGATGAATTTTCAGAATCTTTGCTTTCTGACACTTCCTAAAAGGACAACATGAGCTGCATTGTTTTATGACTAAAAACATACTTACAGCACCTTAATAAATAGTACAGTTAGAATCTTTGTGGTTAGTAAACTGTCAAAAGATTTGCTTCGTTCCATGTTTCTGTTTCCCATGAATATACTTTTACATAGCTAAGAATTTGGCTAAGTAGATGAGGCAGAAGGTTCCAGAAGTCATTTTTCTGTCTGTAGGACAGCTCTATATTGTTTTTTTTCATGAGATACACAGCTTTGATCATAATTCTTGACAGGGCTGCCTGTCAGACTTCCTTCTGGTCAGATACTGTACTTTTTGATGCTTGTTAGGAAATACTTTTATCTACACTCTTGGAGGCTTGTAATTTATTAATTTATTTACTGTATTCTGTATCTCCGCTCCAGCAGCAAGTCCTGAAATCCAGGGATGTGGCCTCCTGCTGTGTATAATGTACTGTTGTCATGTTAGTAATGTTGTCCTTAGCTCATATCACTGTAGGCATACTCCAGTCACGCTTATCAGCCTGTGTAGCATTGCTGTGTCAGCATTTCAGTTTTATTTCAATTAATTACATCAGCGGTGCCCAACCATTCAAACCAGAAAGGTAACATAGGTTGTGCTGGTGGAGGGGAATGTTGTAATGTGCATCTGCTCTTCTATTTATGCCTGTGCACAGTAGGTACAGTGCTTTCCATGAAAGTCAGGTTTCCTGTGCATTCCTGTGCAATGCTGAGGCTGATAGCATGAATTGTCTCAGTGGAGAAACTGACTGTTAATGAGCTCAGTATTGTAGTGTGAGTGGCAGCCTATTTCTGGCTTCTATCTTTGCAGGAAAATAGACATGGGATTTAAGTGTGTGTATGTGCGATGCAGAAGGTGCATAGCAATTAGAAAATGCAACCAAGAGGAAAGTAGGGGGCCAACTGGAGTGGAAGAAATTTTTCTTACAGGAGTGGGGTGTTGCCAGCAGAGTATTTCTTCAGCTGTATAACTCATTCCAGGATGACCATCAATGAAATAAGCGGTCTCAGAAATGGGTTGTCTGAAAAACTGCCCGTAGTTCTGGGCCACTAATCAAGTTTTCATGAAGGCCATTTTTAATAATAGCTAGCTAACCCCATGGTTTTTTATTGCTTTACCTAGGATGACTGCCTCTTAAAGGTGTGGTATCCTATGACTGGTTGGAAGTCATCTCTTCTGCCCCAAGAGAATGAAGAAAAGAAAAAATGCTCAGGGGTTGTCCACTTCTCATTTGTTTATTTGGCGCATCCTCGAGCAGTGACAGGATTTTCATGGCGTAACATTAGCAAGTACATGCCCAGGTTCGAAAGTTTTCTGTGTTTTTTAAAAGACAAGCAAGTCTTTGACCAAGTATTTTTTAACACTCTACTTAAAGTTTGGCCATCAAGAACATGATTAGATTTCCCTGCTTATACTTTTAGGAAATAAAGCATGTTAGCAGCTTCCCATAAGCTTTGGTATTACTTAGTACAATAGGATTAGTCACATTAACCTGTGAGATTTATTCTAAAATATGATCTAAACTTCACTGCCTTCTCAAGTTATGCCAGCAAGCATGGATGTAAGGCTTTGTCTTCACCAAATGGTGCCATGACATTGGAGCTAAGATATTTTTTTTAATTATTAGCAGTTGTATATACTGGTGTTTAATTAGTTATTCAGTTCTACGCTTCATTATTTAGTAAAACTTATGCATTCTTCACATAGTCAAGCAAGTCAGCTTAGGCAGTTTCATAACTGCAATTTTATAATAACTTGCGTTTATCAAATAATAACCATTAACATGCACTTTTCCCAATAATCTGTGGGTTTGTCAGCATGCCAAAAATCACTACTGATACAAAACCTTTAGTTGGGCGAGAGGCAGAAATTTGGATGAAACAGTAACTACTAAATACTTGTATACTCCCCCAATTTCTGCTGCATCTGTATAGCTGATTTAATTACATTGGATAGTAACCTTGATATGTCTGTCGTTAGGGGTTTGGTCTGTAATGTGTTACTCACATCGTGTCTCGATGGAATCTGTCGGCTGTGGGCAGAGACGTTGTTACCAGAAGATACTCTTCTCGGTGAGCAGATCTGTGAAACCAGCACTTCCAGCATTAGCAGCACCATCTCTCAGTCTGGAAAGCAAAAGGACAAAATCCAGCATGCACTAGAGGTACAAGTAAATACTTACTCTGTCAATTTTTTATTTCAAGATTCTTAAAACTTAAATATTTAAAGGATGTGGTACTATTAAGAATCTGTATTATTTAGTTGTTATAAGCATAACGGAATAATCAGAATTATTTTATATCAGTTTTTGAAGTTTTTTAGTACACTGAAGAACAGCCTATTAAACACTGAAGAATTCAGAGACTTTGCGTCTCTGCACCCAAGTGCCATGTTCTTAAAACTTCATATGCTTTTTCTATAGCTAACTAATGGTGCTGGGAAAAGACAATGTTTAAGATGGGACAGTAAGTGATGGGTTCGTTTCTGATGGGGTGTGAAAGTTTGTAATTATACAAACAGTGGAAGCAGGAAATAAACTTCTAATTTTTAGTTCTCTGATTTGATAATTGCATTTCCAAAAGGTGGTAATATGGGGCTCCAAATCTCAGTGGCAGGCATACTAAGTCATATTAAGTTTACAGTAAGAGAAAACCTATCAATATAAACCACCCAACCACTTCATCTCTGCACTCATTTGTAGACTACTGTGATCAGACCAAGATTTTACTTTTTACATATGGTGACTATCAAGAAATAGGGAGAGAGGTTGAACTAGAACTGTTGAATCACTTGTGCTTTCAGCAATTTTTAGTTACATAATAATAACTTGTTATAAAATGATATTGTGAAGATTACTGCTTCTAGATTGTTGTAATCATGTTTGTGAACATTACACAAAACAGTGATAATTTTTGTGTTGCTGTTGGAGCAGATATTAAGGGAACTTTCAGAAGACTATTAGAATAGCTTTGCCTTTGACCAGAACTAATGTACATAAGCGTTACTAATCTCTGTTGAAATCTATTTAAAATAATCCTTTTGAAATTAGAAGTCACTTCTTAGGAGGAAATGAATAAACTTTAGGCTTTATATAAGTGTGAATTTTTACCATAGTTTTTTAGCATTTCTTAATTTATTTTTTATAATGAAACCAGACAATTCACCATTTGAAAAATATGAGAAAAGGACAAAGGAGGTCTTCGGTTCTTGTTACCCACACAGATGTGTTGCCAGATCAACAGGGTACTCATGAAGTTCAGCGTCACATTTCACATCACGCAAATGCACTTGGTCACTTCCATATAGCAGCAAGCATCAACCCTACTACAGGTGAAATGCAACCATTTATGAAACTGTAATAATATATTTGCACAAAATGAGAAAAATTTGATGCACTTTCTTTGCTTTACCTAATTGACTACAGGAAATTTGTAGGAAGACTGTTATTTTGCAAGTCTGTTACTTGGCATAGAGTTTTGTAAGACAAATGAGGCTGAATTTCTTCTAAATACCTTCAGTATTTTTGAAAGCCAATTAAATCCATCTTTGCACATCAGAACGCAAAAGAAACCTGAATTTCAAGTCTGCTTAGCATTTTATTGTTGGTTTTGGGGAGGCAATAGTATATGATGAATAAAGTGTTTGCATCCTACAGAATACAGAGTGAACGAAAAAAAGCTGTACTGGATTTTTTGGCAGGAGAACAGCGGCTGTTTATAGAATAGTTCAGAATATTTTAAACAAGGAAAAGATTAAAGAGCAATCATATGCCCTACCTAAAATCTGTCCATGAAATGACAACACTGCAATGTATGAAAATGCGCAATTAGAACTGTTGAGTATTGTTTACTATTGATGTAAGAATCGATTTCATGTAAATTTATTGATACTAAAATATTGTTACGTTTTTTTAGTTAAAATTGTATGTAGAAGCTTCATCTGCATCCTACCTTGTCTAATCTTAAAAACAAGTTAAATGTCTTAAGAAATCCATTTATATATGTGTGTGTAGATATATATAAAAAAAAGATGGATAGTTTAATATATAGCGTTTTTATTTGTTTAAAATTGTCCACAGATATTCCATCAGTCTTGGCTGGAACAGCTTTTAATATAGATGAAGGAAACGGAGGCTTCGTTGTTCACTGGTTGAATAATAAAGAATTTAATTTTACATCCTCTATTGAAGTATTTATGCAGCATCTAAGAAAAATTTCTGAACAACAACTAGAACAAGATTTTGATGTTGAGGTTGAAGAGGAAGAAGAAATGGAAGAAAAAGAGAGAGGTTTACGTATGAAATTAGATCATGGTTAGTAATATTGAGATACATAGCACAAGAATTCTTTTGAAGCATGTTAATGTAATAATTAATGAATTCTTTAGCACAAGAATTGCAAGTGCTAACATTTTATCACTAATGTAAAATAAATAGACATTGACATCTGAAATCTTGGCTGCTGTAATTGTAGGCGTGAAAAATGCAATGTTGTGCTCTGTTGGAATGCAATAGAATATACAGAGTGAAAAAGAAAGGTAGCTTTTGTCTTTCATTCCCATTTTGGATATATTCCACTCACCTATGAAATTATGACTAAGACCTGCTCTCTATTTACCTTACAATCAGGTTGTCAGTAATTACGTACCAGCTTATGGCAAGCTTTAAGAAGGGTTGGACATCGGTCCATTTTTAATGCAACTACACTGTTGCCAGTATTGGTAAGATTTACACCTTAAGCCTTAGATCAACTGATGATCCCAACTGTAGCTGTTCACAAAGGAACGGAGAGACACATTTTGAAATTAATGATGGAGAACAAATCCTACCAGAAATACTTCACATTACTGTGGGAAGGTCATGTGGTCAGTAAAAATAAAAATCTGATTACAGAAACCAGTAAGACCAGGTTTCTAAAAATGTAGATTACCAACACAATATTTAAGTGTGTGATAATTCTTACAGAACATGCAATACATACTACTTCATCAAGGATCACGTACCATGTATTTGATGATTACCTTCTAAAAACAAGAAAAACCTACATAAATTTGGAACCAGCATTCATATAAAATGTGTGCGTTTCTATAGGTGACCAGAATAATCTTAGGCAGGGCATTGCTTAGTATCTAGATTTTTATGGTAATGTTTATTACTCCTTCTATTGCATAGTTAGGAGCAATAGTCAGTCAGAGGCCAGAGGTTCATATTTTTGTATAGAGAGGCTGAAGGTTTCTACCCTCTGTTTGCATGAATATAGTACTAGTAGCAGATTTTAAAACACTGTGTTGTTTTGAATAGAAACTTACAGGGAAATCTTTGCAGTGAATAAAATGGCACATTTCTGTTACAGACTTGTCTATAGACAGAGAATCAGAGACAGGGACTGGTACAGGCTCTTCAGAACATGAAGATGGAGAAAGAGAGGGAAGCCCCAAGACATCTCTACTAGCAGGTCCACGCATGCCTCTTCCAACAGTTTTGTTAGATCGGAAAATTGAGTTGCTCCTAACTGAATGGAACAGAAATCCAGATATGCTTTTTACTATCCACCCAGTTGATGGTACCTTTCTGGTGTGGCATGTGAAATACTTAGATGAATACACTCCGGGCATCTTTCGACAAGTTCAGGTATTGTATATTTGAAATTTTTTTATTATTTATGATCTTAATCAATAATGTTTTTTTATATCTGAACACATCAGTATGAATTTGATACTTCCTGTGAAACAGCTAACATTTATTCAGTCTTAATTTGAGTTACTAGATTCTAATTATTTTCTTTTGGTTTTTTTTTAGGTTTCATTTTCTTCTAGGATTCCCGTTGCGTTTCCATCAGGAGATGCTAGTTCCCTTAGCAAAAACATTATGATGTATGCTTGCCCTGTCTTTTTAAAAGAAGACAGTAATGCTGTACATCAGAATGCAGTGGATTTTCCAGATAAGACTCTAGGAAATAAAGGACCAAGCTGTGCCCAGGACAGTGCAAATGTGAATATAATTTCTCCCATAGTAATGATGATTTCCAAACATATAGATGGTTCTCTAAATCAATGGGCAGTTACTTTTGCTGATAAATCAGCTTTCACTACTGTGCTAACCGTATCACATAAGTTTAGGTACTGTGGTCACCGTTTTCATCTCAATGATCTAGCTTGCCATTCTGTGTTACCATTACTGCTAACATCTTCTCATCACAATGCTCTATTAACTCCCGAATCAGACCACTCCTGGGACTCTGACAGGATAAACAGAATAATGGATCCTATTAAACATGTAAAAGGTTCTTCTAGGCAGCAACTTAAAAATGCAGCAACCCGTACATTCCATGACCCAAATGCAATCTATAGTGAGCTGATTCTGTGGCGTGTAGACCCTATAGGACCTTTATCATACACTGGAGGAGTATCTGAATTGGCTCGAATTAACTCTCTTCATACTTCCGCTTTCTCTAACGTAGCCTGGCTTCCAACACTTATTCCCAGCTATTGCCTTGGTGAGTATACTTAGCATGTTTCCATACAGAGTTAACACCATGAGACACAGAATTAATTTGTAAAGATAAATTACTCTTGTATTTTCAGTATATTCACATTAACTTTACAGATATTTCCTTGTGTTATGCAGACGAAGCATTTATTTCATTTAAGGCTAAGTTACTTCAAAACCTTTAGTCTAGCCTGAGTGTGTCTGTAGTGACTGTGGATCAGCTGACATTCAGTGACCTCCTTGTGGGAGTAAACAATCAACACTGTCACAAAGAACAGAATTATCCCTTTCCACAGTGTTTTTCACAGCTTCACTGAGTGTTCCCTGCATTAGTATTAATAATGCAGGTGTTTTGCTGACTTGGGCATCTGGGCTATTGGCCATAGGTGGCAGTTGGTTGAACAGAACTAGTGAGAACTAGTGTTTGGACCACTTGAACGTATGAATTATAGGGAGAAATTTTCAGCCAAAAATTAGAGTATCAAAATCTTTTAACATGCTGGCTAAGAACTCTGCTTAGAAGATCTTGAAACATTACTGAAATTCTTCAGGCTGTCAGTGGCTTACAAAAGGTCAGTTAGAACATAGAACACTTTTGAAGGAAGAGACTACATTAACTTTACAGAACAATACTTTTTCAGAGGTCAGTACAATGTCTGATAACTAGCACCATAGAACTTCAGTTTTTGTATTTAGTTCTAGGGCTTTCTATTGGAGTTAGGACTGTGCACTTTTAACTGGAGGGTAGAAGGGGATATTCATAGAGGTTAATTTTATCCAAGGAGCCTAGAGGCAGTAAACAAGGAAAAAAGCTATAGCTAATACAGCTTTTTTGAACTGTTTACCTTGGACTCCTACTCTAAATCATGTCTGACAACCTAGGGAAGCTAGAGTTAGCTCTTCTGAGCACCTCCTTAGAGGTGATAGTAAGGAGAACATAACCATTTTAAGGAACGGCAGCGTTCCATTAAGTGTACTACATACTGGTTTTTGCATACGTGAATTATGTTTGTGAACGTATATGAATTCTGCCTACATTATTCAACTTCTACAGGGAGTTTCAGTTACATAAATGAGCAGAAAGGGAGTTATTTCATAGTTGAAATAATAGTGTTTTAATGCACACAGTTGCTTATGTTTTTTCCTTCAGTACTTTATGAAAATTAGGTTAGAAACATAGTCAGATATTGTGAAGCGGATTGTAATAGAGTACCAGATACCATTTGACTGCCGTTTTTTTCCTTTACCTATTAAATTTTTGTGTTTTCTACTAGGTACATACTGTAACTCTGCTAGTGCTTGTTTTGTTGCATCTGATGGCAAAAACCTGAGACTCTATCAAGCTGTTGTAGATGCACGAAAACTTCTAGATGAATTGTCTGACCCTGAATCATCTGTAAGTTTTTCGTAGCAGTGGTTTGAAAGTGTTAAAGCAAAACTAATTAATGTAACTTTTTTCCCTCCAGTGTTTTGTCTTAATGTCTGTGTAATTTTCGTGCCAGTCCATGTATAGGATCTTAGGCATTATACCTTGCATTATTACATGGTTTGCAGCTATCTGTAAACGTTTGCAGACAGAAATGCAGTTATTACTAGTAAAATTGGCTGGACTGAAACAAAATTTCCCTTATGTGCAGCAGGCAGGGAAAACAAAAATAGTCTTTCTTTGTCCTCTCAAAAAAGGGAAGTCAAGGTCAAGTTGGAAGGTAAAGAAGGAAGAACAAGACTTAGGTGTATTGACCCAAATTACATTTATATGTGAGGAAGGGCAAAGGTGGAGGGATAGGATGGAATCATCAGATAAGGGTAATATTAGCTCTTTTTTTTCTGTAATAAGCAATTTTTTCATCCTTTTTATCTTTCCTTTTTTGTGACTAAGAATAGTAAAGCCTGAACTTGCACCATTATTCTATAAAGAAGTACATCTTTCCTTTTTTTCCCATTCTAATATCTTATTTTATAAACTATCTTGCAAGATAGAGCCTGTCAGTATTTGGGTCAGACTGCTTTGCTCTAGGAGCAATGATTGTAAACATTCCAGCAAAAATCAATAGAGCCTTCATTTTATAAAAGCATACTGATTGATTTATTTTTTTATGTGTTGTGACAAAACCTGAAGTTTTAAACAAAAGTGTAGCAGTATACTTAGTGTCCATGCCATGAGAAACTCAAGTTATGTTATGAAAAGACAAACTTTAAATAAACATCTAATTTCCATAAAACCTGGTATGCTATTCCCTGCAGACACACAACAGTGCACATGTCTTGATAAATGCATTATTCCTAAGTGCCAAAATGACAACAGGAAGAAATCTATTACAGCATATGCCAACAAGGAAAATTAAAGCATCAGTTTGTTGTCAATGACTGCATTTTCCTTCTGTCTGAAGGAAAAATATACTAACTCTTCTCATTTTGCTCTGTTTCAGAAACTTATTGGGGAAGTGTTTAACATTGTGAGCCAACAATCTACTGCTCGACCAGGATGCATTATTGAACTCGATGCAATAACTAACAAAGTAAGTAAATGGTCAACTCTTAAAAAGTATCACATAAAGGTGCCTAAAAATATCTTTGTCTGTTAATTAACCTAATCTGTTGAAAAGAAGACAATGATACAACGTTTCCCTATGGGGATAATGATAATTATCTGTCAATTAACTGTGGCAAAAATGCTATTACAGAATTTGTCTAGCATGGTAGACTTGAGTGAAATTATTTGAATATACAACCAATAGGTTCTAGGCTATGCTGCTCTTAATATATGAGGGAAATGTTTCTTTTTTCCAATGCATGAAAATAATTTTCAACATTATAAAAGAAAACAATCCTCATCCATAGCTGGATTGCACAGAAGGAAAAAATGCATTAGTACAAAATGTTGCTCTACTGTTCTTGAAGCATAACTGTTGCTTAATGTTTCAGTGTGGCTCAAACACACAGTTGCTTCATGTCTTTCAAGAAGACTTCATTTTGGGATACAAACCACATAAGGAAGATGTGGAAGGGAAGGAAACAGAGATATTTTTCCAGCCATCACAAGGTATAGCATAAAGATAACTAATGTGAATGAAGTAGGTACCAAAAACGTTCTTAAAGAATACTGAAATCTAGCCAGCATATGCTATTTCATTTTTAATGAGAATTTGCAGAATTCAGTAAATTGGCTGTTTCCTGTTGCTCATAAGAACTGTTTACATGGTAATGGTATTAAATAAAGGCATTGTAATGTGCTTCAAGTGACACCTTTTATCTTATATGTCAAAGTCCACTTTCAAAATCCTGTATTTATATATAAAAATGCGTGCAAAATAGAGCAGAAGTGTATTTTCTACATCAATACGTAGTTCCAGGTGACAAGGTGAATATGTCTGACTTGCAAGTTAATACAATAGAAAGTAACTGGGGAATTTGGTAGTAGTCTTGAAACTTTAAAAGAAAAAGGAAGCAAGCAGGGAGGAGGAAAAAAGACTTTATGATCTAGCGAAATAGTTCAAACTGACTGGGAAGGCAAATATATGTAATAAATTAGATTTGCCACTAATATTCAGGTTGTCTGTAAGTCAGTCTCCTTGTTTTCATAATACTTCTGTAGCCATGAGCAAACAAAATGTTGATTGAAAATGTTATCAATGGTTTCTGTTTGAATATTTTGTTTTATAAACAAGCAATTTCTTTCAAAGAGGAAGACTGTGTTTTTAAATAATTCTTAGAGAGTCTTCTGTTACTGAAAATTATTTATGTTGAATGTAACCTTCATGATAGTATGTTTAAATTGCAGGGTATCGTCCACCACCTTTCTCAGAAAAGTTCTACCTTGTAGTAATTGAGAAAGATGGTAATGGCTGCTCTGTCCTACAGATGTGGCATCTTCATCTCAAATCTGTGCAAGCCTGCTTAGGTGAGTAACTGTTACTGTGACATTTCTTTTATATTCCTTAAAATAAAACTCAAAGCTTGGTGGTTTATTTTAAAATTCATTGTGTCACCTTCATCAAGCAGAAGCCTCAAAGTTGGGAAAGTTCAGGATAATTTACCAATGCAATAGAAGCAGTAAGATTCTTAAGAATAATTGGCTGTATTCTATACCAACAGTAATATAAAAAATTGTTGATAGGGCAATTAACGTACTTAAGCATTGCATTCTTTATTTTAAACTATCAGTATTTCAGAATGATAAGAGTATCTTTAAAGAAATAGTCAAAGCATAAGATAAAACTGATGCAGGCTGCACATATCATATAATTATTTTCTGTGTAACTTAAGGATTGCTAAGAAAAATAAAACTGATTATAGGATATTCATGCAAAGGCTTTACTTATGCACAATTTTTTAACACTGCTGGCAATTTTCTTTTTATATAGCAAAACCAACTGAGTCTGCTTCATCAGAGAATAAGCTTAGTGTACCTGAGCAAAAGACTGTGGATTCTTCTCCAGATATGTCACCTGGCATAAGTCCCATTCCACGATCTTCATCAATTGCTAATCTTCAGACTGCTAGTAAACTCATTCTGAGCTCCAGACTCGTGTACAGCCAACCTCTGGATCTTCCTGTTGGTGTAGAAGTAATACGAGCAACTCCTTCAGCAGGTAAACTTAATAATTTATTTTTTTTTCTATCCAGTTGGTTCACTAATTTACCTCCTGGTTTCTAGGATTGTATCTCCTCATCCTATCATATTCTGACTTACTGATACAGGGAACATGGGACTAAAAAGACGCTCCCAAATCATAGTGTTCATGTCATGTTACCTTTTCATAAACGTTATCAAGTCCCCTGAAATGTGTTGCTCTAGCAGTTGGAAACTTAACTTCCAGTGTTAATTTATTAATGGACAATTTATACCTTCTTGGTCATCTGCCAGAATTAATGTGTTGGGTCTATAGTGCTTTTTTGACCTGTTGCACTTACACCTTCTTCTGTTTGTCTGTCTCTCCTGTCTCTTTTTTCTTTTTCCCCTTCCCTCGTCAGTTTCATTTTGGTGGCTAAATGAACCTAATCTTAACTTCTTTAATTTCATCTCTTTAAGGCTTTGTATTCCTCTCATTATTCTAAAAACACTTCTCTGAATCATTTCAGTTCCCATTTATCTTCTTTGAACAGTGACCAGAAATGCAGATGATTAATAATGGTCAAGTTGCAAGACTGTTTACCCCCCTTCATATGTTTGCCCTTACCCAACTCCGGATTAGAAAAATAATACCAAGTTGAAAAGTTCTCTATCAGTAGTTAGACAGTGTTATATCTGCCTTAAAGGTATTCTACTTTATATTACTAAAACTAAATATGTTTGTTCTAACTTCAGGTCACCTGAGTTCTTCATCCATATACCCAGTCTGCCTTGCACCATATTTGATAGTAACATCATGTTCAGACAACAGAGTGCGGTTCTGGAGATGTACTGTAGAAACAGACCTAAACAGCAACAATGAAGAAAGGGAAACATATCATTGGAGAAAATGGCCTTTAATGAATGATGAAGGAGAAGACAACAGCAGTACAGTGAGCATAGTAGGAAGGCCAGTTGCTGTTAGCTGTTCTTACACAGGACGTCTTGCAGTAGCGTACAAACAACCTCTACAGCATAATGGTTTTGTTTCCAAAGAATTTTCCATGCATGTTTGTATACTTGAGTGTGAGTCTACTGGAGGATCAGAGTGGGTTTTGGAACAGACAATTCATCTGGATGATTTAGTTAGGGTTGGAAGTGTACTTGATTCAAGGGTCAGTGTAGATAGTAACTTATTTGTTTACAGTAAATCAGATGCTTGTTTGAATAAAGACAAGTACCTGGTGCCCAGTATCAAGCATTTGGTGCATTTGGACTGGGTATCAAAAGAAGATGGCTCACATATATTGACAGTTGGAGTTGGTGCCAACATCTTCATGTATGGAAGACTTTCAGGAATTGTAACGGATCAAACTAGCAGTAAAGAGGGAGTAGCTGTCATTACTTTACCACTAGGTGGTAGCATAAAACAAGGTATAAAGTCAAAGTGGGTGTTGCTTAGATCAATTGATTTGGTGTCCTCTGTAGATGGCACTCCTTCACTGCCTGTTTCTCTGTCCTGGGTGAGAGATGGTATACTGGTAGTGGGAATGGACTGTGAAATGCATGTTTATGCCCAATGGAAACACGCTGTCAAGTTTGGTGATGGAGAAAGTGATGTTTTTACTACTGAAGACTCAGCAACACAAGATCCACTCAAAACGAGCTTGATAGCGAAGAAGGCCAGTGTAATTGATGGGGCAGGTATTGTGGATGATGTTTTTGGCACTCCAACGGTAATTCAGGATGGTGGCCTTTTTGAAGCTGCTCATGTTCTTTCACCTACTCTACCCCAGTATCATCCAACCCAGTTATTAGAACTTATGGATCTGGGTAAAGTTCGCCGAGCTAAAGCCATTCTGTCGCATTTAGTTAAGTGCATCGCTGGAGAAGTTGCAATAGTTAAAGACACAGAAGCTGGAGAAGGAACGGGTCCTAAACGCCACCTTTCTCGAACCATTAGTGTAAGTGGCAGTACCGCAAAGGATACCATCACAGCTGGAAAAGACGGTACTCGAGACTACACAGAGATAGACTCAATTCCCCCACTGCCACTGTATGCACTGCTTGCTGCAGATCAAGATGCCACTTACGTTTCTGAAGAAACTTCTAAAATACCTCAGGGCTCTGAAGATCATGCGAAGAGAAAAACAGAAGATCAGTACTCAGATCTATTCCAGATTCAGCCTGTTACAACTGAAGACTTCATTGATTTTGAGCCTGAGAAGAGGGAGAGTAAATCCAAAGTTATTAATCTGTCACAGTACGGTCCAACTTACTTTGGCCGAGAACATGCTAGTGTCCTTTCGAGCCACCTGATGCACTCAAGTCTGCCAGGCCTCACTCGACTGGAGCAGATGTTCCTTGTAGCTTTGGCAGACACTGTGGCCACAACGAGCACTGAACTAGATGAGAACAGAGATAAGAATTACTCAGGTTAGTAGCTCGCATACTATTGAATTAACACTCTTGTTCTTCTCAGTACAGGTAAGCTTAGTCCTACCTAAAAGCAAGCTCGCCTTCGTTATTTGAATTAGATACAATAAGAAAGAAAACCACTTAAATATAAATTTCTGCTTATGTTTCATACATAATAAATAACTTGTAGTTCAGGTTGTCGGCAAGTTTAGAAACATATGTTCCTCCCACACTGCATATGGTAAGTTGTATATAATGCCTCTTGAGGCATGTGCATGTTCAAAAGTCAGTATTTTGTATTTCACAGGAAGAGATACCTTGGATGAATGTGGCTTACGCTATTTGTTGGCTATGCGTTTGCACACCTGCCTTCTGACATCACTCCCACCTCTGTATCGAGTTCAGCTGCTTCACCAAGGTAATTCCTAGGGTGAAATACTGCTTTTGTTTGATCCACTTGAGCTGACAGGATTTGGTTATGTTTGATTTATAATTTTATGGTATTTTTGTTATCTGCATATTAATTTTAGATTATATCTCTTCCATTAAGGCCTTTATCATGCAAAGGCTTAGTATAGGCTTCCCCATATACACTGTAAGTAATAAAAAAGTGTAGCTCTAAAACAGAAGGAAAACTCTGCCCCATTCAGTTTGAGGCGTAAATAAGTTCCCCAGTCAGGTAACATACAGCTTGCATGTGTATTTCATTGTTTTTTTTAGGAGGAATGAAGATACTGCATGGCTTTATCTTACCTTAAAGATTATTTTATTCTTTTCATCACAGCAGTTTTTTCCCTTGCTCAACCTCGAGTAAATACTGTTGTGAAACACAAGAAAGAAAAGCACTTGCCACCTAAACAGCAGACAGGAAGGTTGCTCGCTCAGAATGGGTCTGCCTCTGCAATAACAGAATACTTTCCCTTCAGTTTTTCACTGTATAACACTAGTACATGTATGAAATGAGTCCTAGAAAACCATGAAAGCAGCCTAAAGGAGAGGACATCCCTCATAAGCAAAAAGTCTCAGCTGTTAGCAGCTCTACTTCCTTTAGAGGGAAGCAATCTCTCTGGAGGTCCCGCTTTGCATATCTGATCTATTCCATTTGCTTGTTAACAAGTCTTCATCTTCTGAATTTTACCACATTGTTGTTTAGGCCTTTCTACTTGCCATTTTGCTTGGGCTTTTCATTCTGAGGCTGAGGAGGAGTTGATCAATATGATTCCTGCTATCCAGAAGGGAGACCCACAGTGGTCTGAATTAAGAGCTATGGGCATTGGTTGGTGGGTCAGAAATATCAACACACTCCGAAGGTGCATTGAGAAGGTACCTTTTAACGCTTACAAATTATGATTAGATCCTCTTAGATATACCTTAACAGATACGTACAGTGACTTGTATATAGCAGACTCCTTTGTACTCCAGCCCAGCCAGGAAACTGTGTAACTAGTTTTTTATATGCCAGGTGATGTTGGCAGTCCTATTTTACAAGGATAGTAATTCAGTAGTGAAATATAATACAATTGATGTAGGGAAAAGCTGTTTCTGAAGCATGTAATTCCCCTCCCACTCATATATTTTGCAGTGTGTTAAAGGTCATATGAAGTATTCTAATGAAGACTCTGCTTTCAGATATATGAGACATGATATATTTGTAGATTAAACAGGGAATCATGCTTTGAGTTCAACAGTGGGTTTTATTTAAGAAATCAATGTATCTGAAAATACTAGTCGATAAAAACTATAAAAAGGATGATATATAAAGTTTTTTTAAAAAATAGTATTTCTGATAATGCAATATTATAGGACATAAGAGATCTGAACGGCAAATAAATACAGCTTTTACTTTTCTGAAGAATTGCATAATAACTGTTTTATAGAAATATGCATGGATTTTATGCAAAGCCAAAATAATACCAAATCGCATTCTTATGCAGAGTTTTCTTATGGGAGGGCCTATAACAGATAAAACGCAATATATTTTTGAGATAATATCTAAAAGTATTTCCCATAGCTACAAATGAGATTTAAGTTATTGCTTTAATAAGAATTCCAGTTTTGATGGATTTGAAAAATTACTAGCTTTTGCTTTATATTACAACAAGTAACACAATCTCTGAAATGTCTGTGGAACAGAAGTACTTACTAGTTTACTAAATTTCCAAGTCATCTGCTATAAAAATACATTTTGAAAAATGACAGGATACTCAAAGAATCCAGGAGCAAAACTCAAATATCCTAGTATTCCAAATCAAATGCAATTACATCTTTGAGTCCTGTATGAAAACTAAACGGTGTTCATTGAAGAATTACTTGTATTAGCTTAAGCATATGTAAATAATAGGTTGCAAGAGGTATTTCACCTAATAGTATGAGTTACCGTAACCTTTTAAAGAAAAGTTTTTCATTTGTATGTTTGTAATGACCCACTGGTTGAGAAGTAGTTGCAAGTAATGCTGGTTTTCTGATTCTTAAGAACACTTACAGCCTAATAAGAGCTGTCATACATGAGTAAAACATTGTGACAGAAATTACTGTTGCTTTGTAATAAGAATACAGCCACCAACCCCATCCTCCCTGACCGAGAATATATGCTATTTAGCTAAAAGCAGCTGTTTTATCTTCAGTAATAATAGTAGGCTTTGTATACTACAGGTTGCAAAAGCTTCATTCCAGAGGAACAATGATGCCTTAGATGCTGCACTCTTTTACCTTGCTATGAAGAAAAAAGCAGTGGTGTGGGGTCTGTTTAGGTGAGTTCTGCCAACTGTAAGTTTGATTAGATCTTAATTGAACCAGGAATGCAAAGCAGAACTCACTCAAGATTAATTTAAAGTGATGTTACTCCAGTGATTGTACGCTGAAGTTACATGTAGTTGTGTGCATTGCGTTTCTTCGTGCAGGTCCCAGCATGATGAAAAGATGACTGCCTTTTTCAGCCACAACTTCAGTGAAGATAGATGGCGCAAAGCTGCATTAAAAAACGCTTTTGCTTTGTTGGGAAAACAACGCTTTGAACAATCAGCTGCGTTTTTCTTGCTAGCAGGTTCACTGAAAGATGCGATAGAGGTATCCACTTTTGAGCAATTAAGTTCCATTTCTTATTTGCCCTCTGTAACTGCATCCTTACAAGCTGTTTCCTGCTTAGGTTTTCTCCAGTTGTGGCAGCACAAATGGTATGGTATGTCCACACATGACCCCCTTGCGCCCTGCAGGACATACTATTTACCTCCACGCGACTGTGAAAAGCAGCTTGGAAGATGATTAGGTGGCCAGAATAGTTGTTCAGATACATCAGTGGAAGCACTTTTGGGAATACCAGTCTTGACCCTTCTGGCAAAACTTTGTTTGATCAGCACAGTCAGGTTGTAGCACTCTGTTCAGCCTCCAGCTATTCTACATGACCTATTGTTACAACATTAAGTTAAAAAAGAAGTCGGAGTTCTCTCTATGATCCCTTTTCAGGGGAGCTGTGATGTTGCCTGCCACAAGGGAGCAGGATTGTAATCTAAGCAGTACCTTTCAGGAGAATGGGAATGAGAGAACCTTTAGTTATCTTCCCTGTTTGTATGCAGTATGTTTGTCTTTACCTGAGATCATAAAGAATTTTCCTCAGAAATGTAATTCTGCAGATGAGACAGTGTGAAGAATATCTTACCAATGATAAATTATCATTAAAGTTGGAAGTTTTGTTTATTCTACTAGGTAGAATGAGAATAAACATCTTTATCTTGGCTTCTGCTATATTAATTTTTGACAAGCTGATATATTGCTATGAATTTCATAATTCCTGAAATAGAAGAAAGCACAGAAGAAAATGTTATTTAGATATGTATCACCACGTCTTTGACCCAAAGATGAATATATATATTAAAGAACAGATATAATGAGAAAAAAAATTATCTGTTCTGTAAACACATATTGCTATTCACTTCATTGTTATTGTAAAGAGCTACGTTTCCCTCATAAAGCAACCTTTTCTCCACTTCTTATCGTAGGTGTGCCTTGAGAAAATGGAAGACATCCAGTTGGCTATGGTTATTGCTCGTTTATATGAATCAGAATTTGAAACCTCTGTCACGTACACCTCCATTCTTTATGAAAAGATTTTGGGTTGCTGTAAGGATGGAACTGGGTTCAGTTGCACTAAATTGCATCCTGATCCATTTCTGAGGAGCATTGCCTACTGGATAATGAAAGATTACACGAGAGCACTGGATACATTATTGGAACAAACCCCTAAAGATGATGATGAAAACCCAGGTAAGGTGAAAACATCAGTCTGGTGGGATAAACTTAGTAAGACAAAGTAGAGAAGGAGAAATACTTTCTGTGTATGCATGCAGTCCCTTCTCCTGACATGCCGTTATGCTGAAATCTTTAATTGGCTTATGTACTGGCCTGCTCAATTTGTACTTCTTTAAAAAAATATAAAATGTTTTCCCAATTTCTTCCAAGGACTTGTCTCCAACCCCCGCAGTACTGAACTTAGTACTAATGTTAAATAAGCTCAGGAACGCCTTCTTGCTTTAGTTCTTCCCTCCAATACCTCTCTGCTAGTGAATGCTGGCTAGTCTTTATTCCAATGAGCTTCCATACACATTCTTACTTCCAGGAATTAGCAGTGTTCTAGCAGGATTTCCTATCCTGCCTCTTCTGAGATTAACGTTAAGTGACACTGTGGCTACATGGGTTTTCCCTGGGGAAATCTCTACCTGGCTGACCATCTCAGCCTTAGCTGTTATATTCAACAGCCAGGCAAATGAGAGAGCATAGTTTCTTCCTACTCACCCAGGCTCATAGATTTAATCTTTTTGTGGGGGAAAAAGTAATTCTTTCATTTTTGGCAATTGGACCGAAAACTGTCTTTGTTTTTGTGTTTTGACAAATGTCTGTAGTGCAGGAAATACTGCAAAACAGAGTAATACTTTTTAAAAGCCATTTTCAATAGATGTCTTATCTGTTTAATTCCTTAGTTATCATCAAGTCGTGCAATCCTGTGGTATTCAGTTTCTACAACTATCTTCGGACCCACCCTTTGCTCATCCGAAGATACTTCAGTTCACCAGAAGGGACTTTGGCCACCTTAGGTCTAAAAACTGAGAAAAGCTTTGTTGATAAAATTAATCTTATAGAAAGAAAGTTATTCTTCACTACTGCAAATGCTCATTTTAAAGTGGGCTGCCCGGTACTAGCTCTTGAAGTCCTTTCCAAAATTCCAAAAGTAAGAAAAAAGTCCACTGTAGCTGCAGAGAAAGATTCATCTAGTCCTTCAATACAGTCTGGTGTTTCAGACTCCAAAGTCTTAAGGGATGGTGCTGGAGGCGGTGACATAGACTGGTCACAGCCAATTTCAACTTCCTTTGCTTTGGAGAATACTGTTGAATCTTCAGCACAATTTGACTGGAGTCAACCAGCAGTAAAATTTGATGATGAGCCTCTTACTCTTGATTGGGGTGAAGACAAAAATGGATCAGATGAAGAGGACAAGGATGTTGGTATAATGATGAAGACCTCAAAATCTGCGTCTAAGAATGGAGAAGATGATGAGAGAACCTCTGACACCAACATCCCACAGGCACCACTTGGAGAGATTTCTGATGCAGGAGACACTGAAGTTGATGTTATTGCTGAACAACTGAAGTTCAGAGCCTGTTTGAAGATCCTTATGACTGAACTGAGGACTTTGGCTACAGGTTATGAAGTAGATGGAGGAAAGCTCAGATTCCAGCTGTACAACTGGCTTGAAAAAGAGATTGCTGCTATGCATGAAATCTGCAACCATGATGCAGGGGGCAAAGACTACTGTAAAACTTACACCAAAGTAAATGGGGATCTACTTGATCATGATGATATTACGGACAAGCCAGACATTGGTTCCTATGAACGGCACCAGATAGAAAGACGTAGGTTACAAGCGAAACGAGAACACGCTGAAAGACGAAAGTGGTGGCTGCAGAAGAACCAGGCTCTTCTAAGAGTTTTTCTAAGTTATTGTAGTCTTCATGGGGCACAAGGTGGTGGTTTAGCATCTGTAAGAATGGAGCTCAAGTTCTTGCTGCAAGAGTCCCAGCAGGTAAAACAAATTCAACTAAATTCTGTTCACAAGTGTGAACAGTTCTGGACTGTCAGTTTTGTCAAATGCTTAAGTTTGTGCCTACACAAATGCTTCTTATGTTCCACAAGTCTAATGGTTAAGATAATTTTAATGCTTTTGGAGAAAGAACTTGGTACTTAGGTGTCCTGCTGTTCCACATCTTGGTTACTTGGTTCTTAACAATCTGTTATTGGTAGCCTAATTCTCAATGTCATATAACTGGAATATAACTGTTGCTTTTTATATTATAGCTGCACCGATGTATGTTCCAATGAAGTTACAATTTTGATTGTAATATTCCTGATATCTATATATTAAATTAAGTTCACAGTTGCAGAAATATTACAAAGTATCGTTCTCTACCCCTCTGCAAATCATGCAAAGGTGCTCCAAGGAATAGGATTTTAGCTGCAAGCCTCAACAAATAATACCAACTCAGACAGAGTAGTGCTCCCTTTTATACGAGCATGATATTGGCTCCCTTATATTATGCCATATTCTACATCTGTATCATACAAGAAGAGTTACTTTCCAGCAAATATTAATGACTAATTTGAACTACAGCAGATAATCTCATACTGGGCAAGTCATGTAACTTGCTCTACTCTTAGATTTCTCACATCTCCAATAGGAGCAGTAGACAAATGTGGTGGTACTAGGCTTAGTACATGCTTTTAGGAATAAAAAAAAATAAAAATCTGTTTATTTCCACTTGAGCAACTGAGATGAGTGCAAATTTGACTTCTGTTTTTAAACTCAGAACAATTATTATTATGCCAACTTACACTACTGCAAGTGCGATTTTAGTGGTTCTTAATAGACAATCCCAACACTTCCTAATCACCTACATAAAAATACTCTTCCTACACTAAATCAAAAAGGGTTCACACAAATTTGGCTGTCAGGTCTCATCCATGTTAATGGGAACTTCCTTTTGACATCATTCACAGTAAAAATCTCATGTGTACTGAGTAGGCAGCAGTGGAAGAGGGTAAATAACCCTCCTGGAAAAACATTTAAGATGTAAAATTATCCCTTTTATAAACCTCTATTTTCCTTGAAGCAGTAATTTTAAATACAGGCTTTTCTTTTAAACAGGAAACTACAGTAAAACAACTCCAGTCTCCTCTTCCATTACCCACAACACTGCCATTGCTTTCTGCAAGCATAGCATCCACAAAAACTGTGATCGCTAATCCTGTGCTGTATTTAAACAACCACATCCATGATATTCTTTACACTATTGTGCAGATGAAATCACCACCGCATCCTAACGTTGAAGATGTCAAGGTAATGAAAAGCTTTCAGGAAATGCTAAATGATTTTTTTTTATCAAATGCAGAAGGAGCAGGCGGAAAATAAAATGTGGTGTTTGAGTTAACTTTTCAATTCAACACTTGTCCTTTCACAATCCTGACCTTCTCCTGTGAGCCTGGAGAACTGAAAATGCTAGTAACCACTTGCTTTCTGACATCTGATTGAATCCTGGTAGTTCCCTTTCATCCAAATTCTGGTCATTCTCAGGAATCTATTCCAAATGTGAATGTTCACTGAACCACTGAATTCCTGGCTCTTAAAACGATGTGATCATATAAGCTAAATAATTGCTATCACTCAGGTCAAATCCTGTAGAGAGGTTAATGAAAGTTGAGATGAGAAACTGTAAGTTACATTATAACCTATTAATATAGATACTGTAAAACTTACTCCAGTGTGAATTTTCTTCAACTGTACTCGTTCTTAAGGAGGAATTGTGGCGAATCACTTCATCTGACCCCATACTCAGGGATGAACAAATTCTAGCGAGGGGAGAGGCCAAACAGCCTGAGGCTATGACGTGGGTAATTAGTAAGATGCTAAATCATTGTTACATATGTTTAGATCGGTATTCATATGCATTAAGTTAATTTGAATTTCTATTGACTAAATGAAAGTAGGGAAAAATCAGGAAACAAAAGGGGTTTGTCCCACTCCCAGGCAATGAAGTTTCTAAAACTGTAACCCAAGCTTATTTACATCTCATTTTCTGTCTGATATCAGTTGACTCCTTTTCCACCCTGCATAATGCTACAGCAAGCATCTGTCTTGCTCTAAAAATTAATACTTCATGGGCATTTTCTTTTAAAAGAGAATTTGCAAAGAAGAGCTGACATTTCTAACTGCAAAACAACTGTTCAGATAATTCGTAACTGTAAGGTCTAGCACTTGATTAAATAGGAAGATGGTAGGAATAGATGGAAAAGAACACAGGAGGGGTTCAAAAAAGTTTGTTTCTAACAGTTTGACAGTACCATTTTCTTCACACCATGGATTTCACTGGACTTTCCAAGAAATCTTTTCATTTATTCTGTTTAAGAACTGGAATGTTTCTGTTGCATTGAGAGGCAGTAATTGAGTGTCTGGAGACTTCTAGAGGTTTATAAGTGCATAAGAGAGGTAAAGAAGAGATTATAGATAAAACAATCATACCATGGTAACACAAACATTTGCATTGTATGTATATTGAGTGACTGCTACTGTATTGAACTGTGATATATAATCTGGCTGCCAGGAACCATTCTATCAAATTCATTACCATAACAGAATCACTCCTCCAGTATACTCATACATTGTGGCACTTCTATATTAGAATAATTATCTTGGCATAATACTGGACAGTTTTGACTGCAGTAAAATGGACAAGGAGTTGCAATTTTCAAAGTTCTTTACTGTAAACATAAAAGAACATTCTGTTACTATTTCCTGCACTTGTTTTCAGACTAGGACATTCCTGCATAACACCTTGACAATGCTGTTTAGAAAGAATTGTAGTTTACTCACCTTTGTATAAACTTACATGTAGCTTATTGACTCTTTTTATTTCAGGTGTACACACTTCATTCTTTAGCAGCTTCACTTTCTGCATCCATATATCAAGCACTGTGTGACAGCCACAGCTACAGGTAAAACCAGAAGTTTTCTTACACTTCTACACTTGGAGTATACTTTGTGTATCCAAAAATGGAAATTCTTCATGCATGTGTCTAAAACAAAAGATTAAATACCTGTGTATGGGTGTAGATACTTACACAGTTCACACATTGCTAGCTTTGATCAGCTGGATCAGTTTTACATAGAGAAAATAACTTCAATCATGTAGATTTTTTCCAGTAAATAATAGGAACATCTGGTGTCACTCTCACTTGGGATATTTCTGAAGAATATTTGAATGCAGTATTCCACAGCATGTTCATTGCTGAACAGGGGTGCAAGGGAAACATTTGACACTGACAGAAGCGGGGTTTCAGGCAGTTAATATCCCAAACTGGAACTGAAAGACAACGCAGTAAAAACATTTAAAAAATTATTAGGAACAAATACATTATTAAAATTTTTGAAAAAGCCTTTTCCATATCTGGATTAATGCACCTGCCATATTATAATTGATAATGCCACATAGAAACACTCCAAGTGTTAATCGTGGTATTGTATACCATGAAATTATAAAATTCTTAGTCCTATAGAATTTTAAGTGTTGCATTTTCTGATTAAAATGAGAAGCATGTATATATACACTATGCTTTATTACAACAATATTCTGAAATCCCTTCTCATCAGAAAACAATTATTTCGTATTTAGCAGTCAAACAGAAGCGAATCAGTTTACGGGAATGGTTTATCAAGGACTGCTTTTGAGTGATCGACGCAGACTGAGGACAGAAAGCATTGAAGAACACGCAACTCCAAACTCCTCCCCAGCTCAGTGGCCTGGTGAGACAAAAATAAGGGTATTCTTAGCACCACTGGACCAGCTTTGCATTTCAAAATTATTTCACTGTTCTGTAATAGGATGGATGATCAATGATGTACACGTGTTCTTAAGTCTGATTTATAATAACATCCTTTAACTTTTTCATGTATCAAACCAAACTTTCAACGTGCCAAAAATCTTGCTTAAAGAAGAGAGCACAATCTTTAGGATAAACTTAATAAGTTGATAATTTGTCTTTCTAAAATGTTTTCCTCTGGTATGCCTCACCCTCTGGCAAAGCTAGTAGTGTCTTACATCTGTGCTGTGCTCACTATAGCGATGAAAACAACTACTCCCATGTACGAGTATCAATTTACTATTTTGAAGTCAACTGTGGAAACAGCGCAGGAATTTCATAGGCAGCCTGAACTGCCCAGAGTATTTCCAGAGAGGTACAATGCAGAAATCCCAGGCCTAAGAAGACTTTTTTACATTTTGATCTTCATGATATTCAGAAAAATATTAATAGCATCTTTCATCTGAATAAAAGTATCATGTGGCTGTTCATGTCTGTTTAACATTAAAAGTAGAGGTGAAACATTGCCTTTTTTTCCAATTTGTACTCCTACTCTTTTAATGTAGAACTCCTCCTCTTTTCTTTTTGCAGGTGTGAGTTCACTTATAAATCTCTTAAGCTCAGCCCAGGACGAAGATCAACCAAAGTTAAACATCCTGCTTTGTGAAGCTGTTGTAGCTGTCTACCTGAGTCTCCTTATACACGCCCTTGCAACCAATTCTTGCAATGAATTATTTCGACTAGCAGCCCATCCTCTCAACAGTCGAATGTGGGCTGCTGTTTTTGGCGGAGGAGTGAAACTTCTTGTAAAACCTCGAAGGCAGTCAGAAAATATTCCAGGTACTCTGTTCTCTAAAGGTGGTACTAATGATTTGCATTTTAAACCTTTTACTAACCCAGTAGAAAAAGTTTCCTTCCCTTTAAAGACAAAAACCAGCAAGCAGAATTTAAGTATCTACTGGCAAGAAAACTTTTATATTAATTAAAAAGAAAAAAAAATACTAGTTTTGCAGTTGTCATTTGTAATGGCACATTTTGAATTTGTCATAAACACTGTACATTAGGTAGCATATTGGATGCTTACTTATTATAATATCTCTCAGGACTTTCAGTCATTAATTCTTAGTGAAAAAACAGATGGCATAAATCAATGTTATATCTAGTTTTCTGTACATGAGAACTGAGTGTTACTGTTTAACGACTGCAGTAACTTGGAAACAGTATTTCTGAAAACAATTTTTCTTGCAAGATACAATTTCACCTTGCAGGAGACCACAGAGAAGAAAAATCAACTTCATCTGTCAGAAATGTAGGTAATGCATAAGTAAGCTCCAACTGAAAATAGGAATTTGCAAAGACAGATGAGTGTGTCTTAATATGCTGCATGAGGAAAAAACGGGGAGGCTGAATTCAGGCTCTGGAGACAAAGGCAAATACAACCATTTGTCATGGACTTCACACTGCAACCATACTGCAAATCATGTCACGTAGACCTTCAAAACAACAATAGGCTTGAAACTTACACCAAAATTAGATGTTCCATTCCTGAAATATAACACAAAACAGTAATAAGGCAAGGCACTGTTATAAGTACTCACAACAGCTATTTGTCATTCACAGAATAACTTAAACTCATGTAGGGCAGTTATTTTCACGAGATGCTAATGTGAGTAACTTACATAAAGTCATGTCTTCATTTGAGATGTATTCTGTTCTCTTTAACCTACAAGCTGCTACAGCTTCTGATGTTTCAGAGGACGGTAATGAAGGTTTGTAAACACTTGCAGTGTAGAGGAATGTTAGTAGTGGCTTTTTCTTTAAAAAAAGAAGTCTTTAAATACCTAGCTCCTTTGTAATAAAGTAAGTGTGATCCTGAGTGTTGCCTGGCCAGTAACACCTGTAGAATAGACTTCAGTTTGCAAAAAGCCTGTTTCTCTATTCAAATTTTCTTTGCTCTCTGAAGAGTTCCTTGGCTTATATTTTGAATACCTACTGCTACTTGTGCAGTTTACAGTTTAGTGAAAGTTTATGTATTACCTTTATTTCTCATCAAAATTTCTTTGAGAAATTTTTCAGCTAAAAGCTTTTTACTTAAAAGCTACATTTCCTGAGAATAATCCAGATAATAAAATGTATTTCCAATCCAATGTATAACTGCCACAATTACTGAATTTATCATAAGTTAACTTTTGGCATCATTACACTTACTTTATTTGGGCTTCTTTGATTTCTGAAACAGTAGAAATTAGTACTAATAGCAATGGGTTTAGTTGCTTCAATTATAAAATACAGCCATTTCTAAAGATGCAATATTAATATCAGTGTTTCCAATTACCTGAATTTAGCACCACCTCTTCCATCAGAAGAAATGGATAAACACCGCCGTCGGTTTAACATGAGAATGCTTGTGCCGGGAAGACCAGTAAAAGACAGCACTGTCCCACCGCCGGTACCTGCAGAAAGACCCTCTTACAAAGAAAAGTTTATCCCTCCGGAACTCAGCATGTGGGACTATTTTATGGCAAAGGTAATTCTGTTAAGTTTTAAAGGACAAAATTAATGGGAAAATTTTGAGTGCTCTTCATAGTAAGGGACAGAGTATTGTCCTTGTAATAAAAGATAAAGAGTGACAAGTCTGTTACTTAAGTTTCAAAACATACCTCTTGCCTATAGTTGAGATTAAAGCTTTTCCCCTTGCTACTTGTTTATGTTTTAGGGAAACTTATTTATAGGTTAAGTTGCTGTCATTTAAACTCTATGACAGTGATAACTAGAGTAAGAGCTGAATATTAAGAGATCAGAAAATTGCTTTTATAGCAGACTTTTAATTTGTGTTGCAGCCATTTCTCCCTTTGTCAGACAGTGGTGTTATATATGATTCCGATGAAAGCATTCACAGCGATGAGGAAGAGGATGATGCTTTCCTCTCTGACGTACAGATCCAGGAACACAAAGATGCCAATTCTTACAGGTTAGCAGAAATTAGTGCCACTGTTTTAGAATAATCATGTCACGTGCTTACCTTTGCTTCCAAATTAAATACAGGTCCTCTGCGCCGTCCAGTGTAAGTCAAACAATTTTAGTACTGCAAATAGACTTTTCTGTGACAATAGGATTACAGAAGTGACAAATTCTTATCACAGTAACAGTTCCCCATTTACTTGCCTAAAAAAATGTGATTAGGAAGTCAGAGCTCTGTGATTCACATTTTTGGGGGAGGGGCAAAACCAAATAAACCCCCCTCATCTTCATTTTTAGTACATAAAGAACATGAGATACCACAGTGCCAGCTCTAGGATAGTGGTTTAGATCACTGATTCAAGCATGACCTTTAGTTTTTTTGAATGAGGAGAGCATACTAAATAGAATGCACAAAGAGAAAATATTGCAAGATAAAATGAAATAAAGTGGATGACCTCAGCATTATTAGTATTGATATAAAAAATGATGGCTCTTTAACTCTCTCGTTAGTACTTATACCTCTACTGTACACAATTTGTGTGTGTGACTCAGTGTAAAAACCTCTGCCATGAATGCCATATGCAAGTAATGTCTGTACTTAGCGTGATTTTGTGGAGAATTTCAGGGGGCTGTACTTAATTCTCAGCCTTGCAGAGTCTCACACACACACACACTCTTCTGTCTGGGGGAAGAGTACAATAATTTGGGATTTGTAAAGAGAGGGGGATATGAGCTGTTAGAGCCAGGTGCGCTCAGAGGCATCCTTATGGTGCATAGTTGATATATAAGTAGCTTTCTCTATTTCTCTGGTAAACCTGTTCTTCTAACACAACTAAACCTATTCTTTTTATACAGCTGGGCTCTTCTGCATCTGACAATGGTAAAATTAGTTCTGCACAATGTTAAGAACTTCTTTCCCATTGCTGGTCTGGAATTCACTGGTATGTTAAAATTGTGCTTTACATTTTAGTTTTCTGTATAAGTGGCTTTCTGTCAGACTTTGCTTTTTTAATTTTCATTTAAAATTTAAATTATTTAATACATAATTTTTTACAGTTACCAACAAGTCCATTTCCTTTCAAAATTGTTTTTTGTATGATTGTATTCTTCTGGTTTTCCTATACATGATTGTTTTTTTCTCTAAGCCTTACTTTATCAATATGTCGTTAGATCTGCCTGTTACATCCCCATTGGGCATTGCTGTAATAAAAAATTTGGAACACTGGGAACAGATTCTTCAAGATAGAATGGACCAGTTTGAAGGGCCACCACCGAACTACATCAATACTTACCCCAGTGACCTTGGTGTGGGTGCAGGACCAGCCATTCTCCGCAATAAAGCAATGATTGAACCTGAAAACACACCATTCAAGTAAGTATTTTTTTCCTAACAAAAACACATTCTTTGATCATAGAAATACTACAGAGTATTTCCACAGGAAGTTAAACAGCCAAAGGAAGGTTGGTCACAACTTGGTTCTGGCCAGTGCTTTACAGAAACCACTTTCCCACATCCCTTTGTTCCTACTGCTGCGGCCTGTACTTCGCTGCACCTTTCCCAACTGCAGCAAGAAAGAAAAGTGAGAAGGAAAGAGCAGAGCTTGGAGGACCACCAAAACAAACAAGAAAAAAGTATCTTAATATTTGCCTTGAACAAACTAAAGCTTAAGCTTTGGGGGTTTTAATTCTTCAAATTGGAATTTCATCTAAAGTCATTCAGAGGCTTGCTTTATTTATATTTTTTTTGTCCACCTTTACCTATATTGAAGTTTTTTGCCCTCTTTTTTTTTTTATTTTTTTTCCTCCTTCTGTTTTATCCAGATCAAAGGATTATTCAGCTCTTCCAGCAAAAAGACTCTGGCATTTTCTTGTGAAGCAAGAACTTCTTCAGGAGACTTTCATTAGATACATATTCACAAAGAAAAGAAAGCAAAGTGAGGTAAACAAAGGATTTTTTTAAAGGAAAGCTCAATTGTAACTGTTCCTTGGTCTCTTCAGTATTTCTTTGAAATTTATTTCCCATCTTTTTGTTGGCATTTCAATTTCCTTTCTTTCATTTAAGTGTTTGGGTTTTCTTAAAAATCAACATGACTGTCATGTTGTTTTGAAATGTCAACTGAAGCAAATAATTTCAGACAAGACATACCTCACCTTACCTTTATGAAGTTGAACACTGTCCTAATAAAGAAGCGGAACAGTGGCCAGAACAGCAATAATAGGGTATTCACATAGAATTTCTGTGTGTCATATGGAAAAAGAAATTTAAATGAGCTATTACTTTGTGTATATGTATATATGCCCGAGTAATATATACATATAAAAGTAATATAATATAGTAATATATAATATGGGGCTTTATGAATTGTACCAGTTACAACTGTAATGAGTTCCAACTGAAAATTTAAATCAACACCTAAAAACCGTGGGAAAGAAGTGTACTACTACTTAATGCCTTTAGGAATTCCTGTAAGTATGGAGTTTGTGTGTGTATTGCCCCTCCATTTTTTTACTGTATCATACATTTTGTGTTCATGTAGGAGGCATTACATTTTAAGTGACTTTGTTTAGATTCCTGTCTTAGTTTCTGTGCCTTTTATAAAAAGTTAAAAATACATTTGTCATCATTTACTGACAGGGTGGCCTTTACAATCTAGTTTGGAATGTTTCATTCTTTTTTTATATTTGTTTGTGCATGTGTTTTGTGTTTGTGACTGTGTGATGTTATGTAGTCTGTAGAAGATCGTGTGGAGCAGGTCAAACAAAACTGCGTAGCAGAAGATCACAAAACCAAGGTAGTATCCCTTCTCCCAAACCTCTAGCACACTTAAAAGTTCTGTGGAACTGGCTTTTCTTTCTCTAATGTGACTAACAGAAGCTCTGTGTTCTGTGTAGTCTGTGTGGCAGGCTTTTAATCACTGAATTAACTCTGGATGCCCTGGTAATGGGGATGAGCGAACACCTTGTAAATAGCGTTGCACACACAACCTTGTGTTTCTTACACCCAAATATAACTTACGGCTTCTAGAACACCAAAGAGTATGAGAAGTCTAAAGTTCAGCTTCCCAAACAATGCTGAGGCCACTGAACTTTTCTTGCATGAATTTTGTATAGATTTTTGCAGTCTGAATGTACCTCTACAAAACAGATTTTTATGCTAATTGAAATTTCTTACAACTGTTTTGTAGGTAGAAGCAGACCTTGGCTACCCAGGAGGAAAAGCAAAAATCATTCACAAAGAGTCAGACATGATAATGGCATTTGCAGTTAATAAGGTAAGCCTCAAATACTAGAGGAAGTGTAAGAAAAAGATGTTAATCATTGTTAGTATGAATTTTCTCTTTGTGCTGCATAGGCAAACTGCAATGAAATTGTTTTGGCCTCTACACATGATGTTCAAGAACTTGATATTTCAGCTCTGCTGGCCGCTCAGTCGTTTATATGGATCGGGGAAGAATACGACAGAGAGTCGAAAAGGTAGGATTATTTCTTTGTGGTTGCATTAAAAGTATTGGTTTTCTGTGAGGCTGCACATACAATAGCTGTGTTAAGCACAAGTGGGTCATACAGAAAAAGTTAATTATTCTTCAGTGGGTTTCAGATTGCTTTACAAAGGAGTGAAGGAAGGTAAAAGAATAGGTACTGACTGTGGTTTAGACATGGAGAAACTAAGGTTTTGAGGGGTTTGAGTATTTTGGGCACGTCTACACTACACAGTGAAGTAAAATCCCACGGTGCTTAAGCTTATAAAGGAATTGCTACTTTGGAAACACTGCAGTTGCTGTACCTGATGCTAGTTGTGTAACACAACAGCCTGAACTGCCCTCTCCTCCGTTCCTGTGCTGAGAACTGTGTGTGTACCAGCTGCAGCCAGCGCTCAGTTCTGCCACACTCCATTGCACACAACAGATTCACATATAGACACACAGGTCAGGAATATTCCCACAATATTCTTCTCAAGAGAGCTTATATTCTCAACATCTACCTACCCACGGTTAGGATCACCTCTTCAGGCTGAACACTCATGGCTTTGGAGCACGTGGAAAGCGTGTGTACAATCTCAGGCAGGAGTTAGAATTTACAGTCTCATTACAATCGCTTTCTCTACCCACTGCCATTAGGCTCTTGACAATCAGATAAGCAAACCTAATTGGCAATAACAAAGCAACACTTGGTTAAAGCAGAGCACTGCTGTTCTTTACAGTTCTGACGACATTGACTTCCGTGGTTCTACCACAACACTAACTCAGTCAACTGCACCATCTTTTGGAGTGAATCAGATACAACCATCTCCATCTATGCCATGGCTGGGCAGTGGCCAAACTAGCACTGGAGCTGGTGTGGTGAGTACTTCTGTTGTCTGCAGCTGAGGACACTGCTGCTTTTTGTAGCGTATTGTTTAGTAGAGAGACCTGGCCTGCCTTACTCATCGTACTGTTAATTCAGCATCGACATAAAAGGCCTAGACCTGGCCAAAAAGAAGGCCAAACTAAGCATTTTCTTGTGTATTGCGGCACAGAATTGTTGTGACATAGAAAATAACAGGGCGATCAGGCTTTTCTCCTTCTTATGGGGAACTCTGAGGTAGGACCTGGAGCTTCTGGAACAAAACAAACCCAAATAAAACCAGAACAATCCCAAATTGTGAATTCTTGCATTGGGACTAATAGGAGAAGCATACACATTGGTATGCACGTGAGTACTTTGTGTAACAGAAGATAATATTCATACTGTTGGAGCTTTCATGTCTATAAAAGCCGTCATAAACAGGCTTTCATTACCATACTGCAACTAAACATAACGAGAGGCTTTTTTTAACTGGGGGGACACTTCCTGTGTAGGGCTATAAACAAAATTTAAAAATGTGTGTTTGTGTCAGTTTTTCCAAATTATTCTAATATTTTTTTTTTATACAAAGCTTATTAAAAGGAATCTGAATAACGTCAAGAGAATGGCTTCACACCCAGTGCATCAGTATTGTAAGTCAATCCCACTTACTAGCACAGAGTAGATAACATTCTATAAAGCACTGTCGTACTAATGAACATCTCTCTTTTACTCTTAGATCTTACAGGAGCACAAGATGGTAGCGTTCGAATGTTTGAGTGGACAAGGCCGCAGCAGTTGGTCTGCTTCCGGCAGGCTGGGAATGCCAGGGTTACAAGAATGTATTTCAATTCCCAGGGCAATAAGGTACGTAACAGAGTTTAGGATTACTTTTTTTTTTCCCTTTTTTTTATTCATTTGGTTGTGCTGTGACCTCTAAACCAGTTTGCACTGGTGCCACACAAAACTGTTCAGCTGTCCCTAAGAATGACAGCCTAGGCACTGTGGTGCTGTTCACTTTGGCTGCAGATGGAAACCTGGTAGAAACACTGACCCTTATTCTCCTTTCTCTTCTGTCAGCTTCATGCTGCCAACCTATATCCCCTTTGCAGACTTTTGTTCTCACTGTTCTGAAACCCGTGTTCCCATGTGGTGACCTCTTTTGAAATTAAAATAATCAAGAATAACTATTGAGCTTACTTAGTTTGTGGAAGCAAACACCTATCAGTGTAGGCACAGGCCTTCAAGAAGTGCTTTGCACTTTGCCTTCTGGGCAAGATAAACTGTTGACAGAGCGTGTTATTGAAGAGATACCTATCAATGCAGCCCATCAGTTGAATTCAGGACAGTCCAGTCCAGTGGAGAGCAGAAGGTAAAAGAAGCCACACGCTTTGGCCAGAAATGACTGTGAGGTGTAGGAGATGCAGAAAACAGCGCTCAGAGAAAGATACTGAGAGGATTACCCACCTCTGCAGTCTTTTCTGTATTCCCTTCTGTTACTTTTGCAGGTTTTGTCTGCATTTCACTGGCAAACTATTTAACTTTTTGCACTTAGAAGCCATAAAAAGTGAATTAAAGGATTTGGGGCATGACTGTAAGATGGCCCAAGCTATTTAGAAATAGCTGGAAATATGAAGTATCTCCCAGCATACCTAGGTAGCATAGAATTTCACTCACACTTCTATTAAAAATTAGTGTTTTGATTACATTTCAAGATACTGCATTCTTAACATCCCATATGACTGAAGTTTAAGAAAGAAATTAAACTGTACTAGTTGTCCCTGCTGCTTCACATGAAGGTCCCTTGCACTGACTAAAAGGAGAAAATATAAAAAACAATTCCAAATATTTCTAAAAACATTTTGGAAAATGTTTGTAGGCGAAGAATATGCTGTATAGAATATACAGTATTAATTGTTATGCATTTTGTTAACAAATATAACTCATTTTACCATTAATGTTATACTGCAATTGTTCCCTAATTGTTCTTACCCTGCTTTTGTGGCAGGCTGGCACCCATCTTGCCTTCCGAGTACAGTCCTGGAATAATGATGCCTCTGGAAGCCTGAGCATTTAAAATGAGGAATTGAAAGACAGGCCTCCACACTTAGAAAAGAGTTAGGTGTGTAGGAAAGCAACAGTCCTTAAACAATCAGCACTGAACTCACTTGCTTTGGAAACTACTCTGTTTTGTGAACCTGCCAGTGGCTGGTGATGTCTAAAGTGCAGGCAGTGGTTTGGAGCTCAGACGGGGATTTTCCTGCGCTCGGGGTAACCAACTGCCTGAGTCTAACCAGTGCCCTCCATTCCTTGCAGTGCGGTGTTGCCGATGGTGAAGGATTTCTAAGTATTTGGCAAGTAAATCAAACCACCTCCAATCCTAAGCCCTATCTGGTAAGGAAACTGAAATTTTGGTTTGATCTCTTTCTTTTATCGAGGAAAGTTAAGTTTTTTGAGACTTCAGACAGGCCAGGAGCGTAAGTTACACTGAGACATTTTTCACATTCCTGCGTTTAATTGGCAGATTTTGGCAAAACTGCTGTAGTGTTTCAGTTGGGCATTTTTGGGAAACTGATGGTGTGATAACCATAAGCTGCAACCTGATTACAAATGCTACTTTGGCATTACCCTAATGATAATAAAATTGACTAAACTAAGAATCAGAGCTGAAAGGAAGGACTTTACCACCCCAGAACTTAGTAAAAATACATTCTTAGTTCTTTTCACTGCTGCTGAACAGTATACAAAGACTGTGCTAAATAGGAAGTCCAGGCTGTTGTGATACACTCTCCTGTGGGTTTGTTACAGTTCACTTATTTTGGTATCTATTTATTTTATACTGGATTTTTAATCCATCGCTCCATTCTCGGAGGTTTCAAACTGCATTCCCTGTCAGTTTTTAAACTTTGTTTAAAAGACTGCGTGTGTGATGCTGTCAGTGACATCAGACTGACAGTAACTTCTGATGCCAACTACAGCCGGTAAGATTGCATCTTTTGTGTTTGTTTTGTTTTCAATAGAGTTGGCAGTGCCACAGTAAAACCACAAGTGACTTTGCATTTATTACCTCTTCAAGTCTAGTTGCAACATCGGGACAGTCCAATGACAACAGGTGTGTTTAAAGAAACAATGAGGGATTTCACCAAAGCTCCCTGTTCATCCCCATTCACTTGCTACCTCGTGTGCATTAATGTGCAGCTGACGCTTCAAGGCTTTGTTACAGCTTCAGCTCCCCAGATCATTTCTTTGACCATCATTCCTTCGTTCGCTTGTTTCCCAAATTCAGTTTTTGTGAGAAGGGATCAACAGTTCAAGAGGTTTTTTTGAAGGTGTACTCCAAATGCAACTGGCTTGAAGTAATGCTGTTGCTGGGGGGAGAAAGATGTTCAGCAAAGGCAAGAGAATTCTTTGTCTCTGAAAGAATAACTATAATTTCTTGGTACAACCTCAGATTAGTACACACCTTAAAGGTAGAAAGTACAGTTCATTAAGGAGCGTAAAAGAGCATAGAAAGAATTAAAGCTTTTAACTCTTTACACATGCTCTCCAATGACTGCAGAGAGTCAAGAGCTCCTTGTTCAGTCAGTTCTACCTTTCTAGGCTTTGACATAAAACTTGGAACACTTTCTGAGTCATGTCACCCCAGGAATCACTTAGCAACAGGCCATAATGACTTTTCTTTTTCCCCTCAGAAATGTGTGCCTCTGGGACTCTTTGGTTTCATCTGGTAACAGTCTTATACATGGTAAGTACTGCAGTGAAAATTAAACTTCTTATTGACTGAGGCAATATATTGCTTTTGGGGCAAGAGGAAACTGGTGCAAAGACGTGTTACACACTGTGTGCACCAGAACTGGGACTGTATAGTCTCTGCCATGATGTCAATCTGCTCTGTAGAGAAAAGTATGAAGAAAGAATGTCACATACTGGGTTTGTGACAGTATTAATAAAGTCTGAAATATCTGAATACAGCCCTGAAAAAAAATTTAGAGTTGACTAATGAAGGCTACATTCTTGAACTCTTATGTGTACTCAGGCTGTCACTTCAACTGGCACTTACTACATCCAGTACTCTGTTGAAGCACAGAGGAAAAGACAAGTGTAGGCAGTAGTAGAAGCAACTCCCCCTGTCTGCTGCCCTTGCCTTTTGCTCTGGGACTGGATTCTTAAGAAGATGTTTGTGTCTATTTGACCGAGTTCCATAATTGAATCTCTATGCAACAAACAAAGCAAAATTCTGTCCTGTTGCACGATGAAAGAAAAGTACATGCAAATCCACATAGAGTATCTGAGGCTTTTAAAAGAGCAGATTCAACATCATAAACATCTGCAAACAACTGCAGAACTTGAAGAAGCAATAGGTGTGTTCTGAGATCCCTGTTTCAAAACCAGCAGATGGCACAGAATTTCAGCCTCGCTGTAAAGAAATGGAGTCAGGGCTCCTATGAAAAACAGGTTAGGAAATGAGGATGTAATACTATGTAGCTATAAGCTAATTAATATTTACTTCCCTTTTTTAGTTCTGCTATTACTCTGAACTCAGGAATTTAATTGAACTTAATATAGTGAACCTTAAATTTTCTCAGTTTTTTAAATTCAGATATGTGCCCACATTCTAAAATAAATTAAGACTCCATATCATGCTTTGTTGTGCATGAGACCCACATATCTCCTTATGAAAGCAAAAACACTGCCAGCTGATATGACTTTGCCCGTACAAAGGAATGTACTTGTCAAGTTAGAAAATACTCAGATAACAATTTATGGAAGAAATGCATTTTCAGATAGGAATCTATTTACGGTTTCAAGTCTGTCAAATTCTGACATCCTTCTTCTTCAGCCTTCACTTGTCATGATCACGGTGCCACAGTGCTTCAGTACGCACCTAAACATCAACTGCTCATTTCTGGAGGCAGGAAGGGATATATCTGCGTCTTTGACATCAGACAGAGGCAAATCCTTTACACCTTCCAAGCTCATGAATCGGCCGTTAAGGCCCTTGCACTGGACCCTTCCGAGGACTATTTTGTTACCGGCTCAGCAGAAGGTAACATGAAGGTAAGGGTAAGGCAGCGCAGGAGCCCGCTTGAACAGGAGAGTATTTACCTGGACATGGGTAGATGACCGTGCTGTGAACAGCCAGGTGCATGCAGTAACAAACTAAAAACCAAAGCCCCAAACCTACATTTGACATACAGGATGCTTGCCATAGCTTTGTAATGTAAACTTAAATATATTAATATCCTTCCTAAAGCAAGTAGGTTTTGTTTTGCGCTAAAGTAGATTAAACAGTCTTTTTGAAGTTGTGTGACTGAATTTTAAGTTGATAAAGCAAAGCACACGACTCTGAAACCTTAGCTTTATTTTCCTTTATTAAATCTGGCTTTGCCTTTGGCTATTTCCCTTGGCAATCCAGGGGGCGCTCAGGAACTCACACATCACCTAAAGTTTCTGTAACTCCGGGTGGGTTTTTGCCCCGATGCCCCCGACAGCTACTGAGCTGGCAGGGTAGGAAGAAACAAACAACAGCAACACAACCCAACGCAGAAATACACTCCCCCGTTTTAAAGGGCTTATTTCCTGAATACTAGAGGAAGGAAATACAAGAACATGATAAAGCAAAGAGGAAAACAGCTTCTTTGCTTTTATCTGGGCTGCAGCTGTTGAGTAGGTGCTTTCTGCACCTCTGTGCTTCGTGGCCTGGTCTTGATGAGGGTTCTGGCAACGTAGGACCCAAGAGAGAGCTCAGCCAGCCGTGCTACTAATCATGCAGCTTGTTCTCTGCAGCCTGCTCGAGCTGAAAAGCATTTCCACCTGCTGGGAAGCTGCCAGTAGTCACCGTGGGTACCGGTGAAGTGTAGCCTGTCTGTTTCTGCAGGGTGAGGGGGGGTGCTGGGAGGGCACAGCTCCAGCCTGCTGAGGAACCAACCTGCCCATGTCACAGCAGCCTTGTGCTGTCCTGCCTTGTGCTTCGTCAGGAGCCTCTCAAGGGTCTTGGACTTGTAATTGTTGCCAACACACAACAAAAAAAAGACCCTTCATCATTCATGTTTACAACAGCCAGGAATTTGCGACACTGGGGGAAATAAAAACCCTACTTTTAATCACTTTTTGTTCTTTGTCATTCTTTTGATACAGGTGTGGAGGCTGACTGGCTATAATTTAATTCATTCGTTTAAAAATGAACATGCTAAGCAGTCCATTTTCAGAAATATTGGTGCTGGTGTCACCCAGATTGAAACTGTGCAAGGCAATCGTGTCTTCTCCTGTGGAGCAGACGGGACACTGAAAATGAGGGCTCTTCCCAACGCTTTCAATGGACCTTCAGGCATTTTTGACATTCTGTAGCGTTAACGTGAGCTAATCTTGGTTTTCTGTAACGTCCCTTTAAGTAGCTAAAATCACGGTGATGTGCACTGTGGAAAGGAAAGGTTCTGTTCCTTTCAAAGCAGTTTCTGCAGCATTAAGTATTACGGGGAAAAAGATTATAAAAATAAATACTTACAGCAGGTGTATTTCACAGCGATACGCTCCTTGGGATCACTGGGGTGGAAATGCACTTAGAGACCAGTAGAAGCAAAGAACTGAACCCAGCAGAGTCAGCGGCAGGTGGGGTTATTGCTCAATTGCTCAGTGCCCCCCGAGCTGCACTTGGGGAGCGTATTGTAGAGGCTCTGAGAGCTGCCAGTCACTGAACGGGCTCCGTGGCTCCCCCAGCCAGTAAGCATGTCGGATGCCATTCTGATTATTTTTATTCCAGTTTTGCCCACTAATTGAAGCATGTGTACGACTTCTCATTGTAAAGTAGCTTAGTTTTAATTAAGGGTACTCAGTGTATTTGATTTTCACAAGAACGTGTAATGGATGCAAATGCCGTGGAACATGTGCAATCGAGGCCGTTTCATGCTGAGGTATTTTTTCCCGGTTACTGGTGGTACACAGCTCATACTGTAACTTGCACACATTTTTAAATGCAATTGTTTTTTAATTTGCACACAATTGTCCTTTCTTTCTGACACTGTTTTCTATTGGACACCTGCCTTTACTTTAGGAATGTATTGTAAGCACTAGGTGTTTTGTAGTGAAGACATCCATGATTCTAGTCGGCTTTTAGGTTTAACATTCATTTGTCCAGAAAATACTTCATTAAATGAAGCTGTTAAGAGGATACCAATGGAACGTATAATGCCACATTTCAGATGAATGTCAGGCTTTATGTGGCCAGCTAGTAAATAGTGGATAAAACTGGTAATTCAATTATTACCACAGTATATTGTATAAACTATGCAGAGTTCAATATTGTTTGCTTGTAATATAACCAGCTACTGTCGGCAGATGTATTTTCCTGTTGTAAACAAAACCCATGTTCTTAAGAGACCGGAAGGGATGTCTGCATATTTAAATGTTAACAAGCTGTCTTACTCCTCCAATGACAATTTTGATGTCTGTGCTGTATTGTAAAATATATTAGAATAAAAAGCACCTTTCTCCAAAGGTGATTTTAAATTGCAGGCTGTGAAATATGGGATGTATGAAAAGAAAGATGAGTAAATGTCATTGTTTAGTTTTCCCTTTGTAAGTTAAATAAATTACTTTTATTTCATGGAACAGTCCACTCCAGAACTTTTCTTTATATTTTAACAGATTTAACCAAACCTGCAGCAGATTGAGTGGATGGTGCCTGAGCGAGGTACCAAGGATTAGCTGTGTGCGTTTTATTTTCAGCTGCCTTAGAAAAGCACACGTTTCACAGAATTTGCAGCTGCAAGAAGCACAGCCTGGTTCTGTGACTGAGAAAAGAGGCAGAGTTTGCTGGCCGGGCCTTCCTTCTGTGAGAGGCTCGTCCCAGCGGTTCAGTGACATTCAGAAATGTAGCACCTGTTAGTGAGAACCTGTCACCTCTGGGTAGAACTTTTATTTGCCCACAGATACTGCTGAGCTTTTTTTTGTTTTAGCCAAAAAGTCTACTGTATTAGTACTATAACCCAGTTCTTAAAAAACCCAGCACCCAACAAAAAAAATCCCACTAAAAAGCCTGCCAACCAAAGAAACCCCACAGAAGTCAAAAGCAGCCCCACATACACCAACCGTAGCTCTTGACTGTGAAGTTTGGCACTTTACAGGTGCAGGTAGAACTCCTGGTGTGTGAGTTCTGATGTATGTACTGGTTCAAACTATTAATTACACGTTTTTACTTCCCTCTGTGTCTCTCCCTGTAGCGTGCAAGGCCTGAATCCTGGCCTCAGTGAAACCAGCAAGTGTGCTGAGAGAGGGGCACTGAAGCTCAGCTGCAGCAGAGGGATGTTTCCAGCACATCTGCTGGACAAGGTTCCACAGGCACAGACATTCCCAAATCTACTATTCCCTGTGACGGTGCCTGGTTGTCACACAGGTATTGGAGAGCTCTGAGGAGCTCAGGGTTTAAGTGATGCTTTGCTTCTACACATTTAGATGAGTTCTGTGAACTCTACCATTATCACTTAGAAACCTGAGTTCCTGAGAGTGTAATTTTTGAATACAGATTCACAAAGCAGCAGTGAGGATTGATGTTTCAATGTTGAATTTAGAAACCTGAAACAAAAATCAAAACAAAATTAAATTTAAAAAAACCCTATTATTTCTCACCCTTAGCTCTCACAAATTTGCATGTGAGTGGGGAATCTCTTAGGATTAACAGCAAATGAAGTCAGAAAGCCCTATGCCAACAGCATACATTCCTGCTCCAGATAATTCCTTTTTCTAACAGCAGCAAAAAAGTATGCCCTTCATTTTGGGATTCCATTTCTAAAGATGAACATGGGACAAAATCATTGTTTTAGAAATATACCTTGCTATAGTTAAGTACAGTTAAAAGCAAGTTGTAGTGGTAGTTTCCATGGCAGCTGGGGGGCGAGGAAGCGTCTGTATAGTAACACGAGCAACTCAAACACTGTTAAAAAGAGAATTTTAATCATAAAATTTTACATCTTCAATTTTATACCTCATTACTTCTCTTCCCACACTCCATTTACTAAACACAATTTCATGTATATTCAATATTTAATAATGCTATTACTCCCATTTTCCTTGCAGTTCACCTGGATTTTCCTTTTTATTTCACTAGTCTTGTCAAATTTGAAGCCTTCTGCCTTATTTCCCCCCATTTTAACAACAATTTCTGTCCCCGTTACTTTTAACAGCTGTATGTCTTTGTCCAAAAAAATGTTCCTGGAGAATCAGTGGAAAGTATTAAGTGAAAATGACAAAGGTATTTGTATGCAAAAGTTCCTTATTTAGACATTTGTGCTAAACCCTAATCACTGACTAGAAACTGACAGCAGATAAGATGATCCCAACTGAGTGTTCTAAATAGTCTCCACTGAGCACGTGACTGTGGAATAATCAGTGTACATTAGACATAATTATTGGCAGAATAACAGGGGAAAAACAAAAGCCAGCCCGTGCTGTGAGCCAGCTGCAGCACTGAACGGCTGTTCTTGTGAAAAGCTGAGAACAGCCCATGTCATTGACGTGGGTTTGTACAAAGGCCCCCGATCTCCCTTGTACACACACTCACAAACCACCATCGGTGAACAGAAAGTTATAGGAAGTGAGGAGACCCCCGTGTGTATCATACAGCTTTACATCATCTGCTCAGTCAAACAGGGCTGCCCTGCAGGACATTTTGAAGGCACATTCACCTGCCGAAACGTACAGGGTATACCATTAAGCTCCCGTTCTCCCACGTGTACAAGTTCTTATCCCTCAGGCTGTATGAAAGCATCGCAAGAACTGACTGCGAAGACCGTAACTCAAACCTCGCATCGATCTGCTTCTCTTTCAATAAATCAAAAGCAAAACTTACTGTCATATCCTTAGTATCAGTAACATACATAATGCCACACGCGATGAACGCGTTGCCAGCCTTGGACTTAGGGTAGGTAGTGTTGATGTGCCGGATGACTGAAAATGTCTCCTCATCAATATGTGCCACTATTATGTTTTCGTCAGTGCTTGAGGCATAGATAATCCAAAGACCCTTCTCATCCACTGCTACGTTGAAATATGTCTTCGAGTTAGAGAAGAGATAGTTACGACCATGATATAAGGCATTTTCAATTAGCAGCGTGCCCAGCGACGCTTTATCAAGCCCAAGTCTGAAACGACATTAAGTAAGTATTCAGTATGTTGCGTTTGAAATTCAGTTTCATACACAGAGGTTGGTTGAATCAATTGAGAGTGCACTATTGCTGATAGGAGCATTGTTGAAAATACTTGAGTTCAAGGACCATCCTGATGTCTTTTAAAATGAAATCTTCTGCTCAAAGCACTTTCCAAAACAGCGGGAGAAAATTCCAAAGTAATAACCAATCTACAAGATGCGCAAGAGCATGAACTCACTTTGGTAGGTTTGATTTTATTTAGTCTATGAGCTTTTTTATCACTAGGATGAAAGAAGCAACTAAAAGGATTGGGGATGAAAAAGAATTAGATACGAGGTGAAGGCCCAGACTTGGGAAATGAAATCTCTGCAGAAGTTTGCTTTCTGCCAAGAGGGAAGTAAAGGGAGAAAATGTGATTCACCAAACCAGCATGAATTCTGGGCAGGTTCACCTAGTCTTAGAGTTCCTCTTTTGAAAACAATTCAGATAATGCAGTGATTTGCTTCAACATCAAAGGAATAAAAATTCTGCTTTTGCAGAGCCAAAATTCTGACCTCGTGCTGCCCTCCACCAGGACAGCCTGAATGTCTCATCTCCGAGGTATAAAATTGTTTTTATTCCTTGAAATTCCTTAATAGGATGATAGTCTGAGGACAGCAGCACCGAGCAGCTCAATTGAGTTCCTCTACTAGTTGAAGAGGGTAATCAGCCACTATCAAGACACATTTGCAGTTAGCATTTAATCACTGAAAAGCTGGTGCTTTAGCAAAGGCAGAGAGAGCGCGCTTTATCCTCTTAAGTAGCACCTTCTGTAAGGAAGCCTATTTCATTGTCTGCCTTTTATCTAGCTGTAAAGCTCCGGTCCTCAAAGAAAGGAAAAACATTACTCCATACAGCAATCTGCTGCAGTTACAAAAGTTTTCTGAAAAACCAGGCTTAATGACAGGAACATGTCAGTCCCGGAACAATAGAGGAAAAAAATACTAGACGAATAATTTTTCTGTGGAAGAGCCGTTGATGGCCCATCCTGGAAAAATCATCCTAAGAGAAAGGTTAGGAATGACTAGATGATTCCTCTCAGCATCTGTAAAACTCATGGCTGAAGCATCTCCATATTCCAGCAGCATGTATGTGCAATAAAAAAGGGCTTCAAGGCTGGAGAAGGTTTCTGAGATGCGTGTGTCAACCCAGGTGATCTACTCAGTTGCTTCATGTTTGTAAATAACCTCAGGCAAGGGCTACAAGGACAGCACTTAGCAGGAACAGCCACCCAGAAATGCAGATTTTCTTCAGGATTTTTTTTCTATAAAAAGCCAACAAGATAATATGTGTCTTGAGATGCATTACAAACATGCAGGATCTGCAACACGGAACACCCTGTCTTTTCCTCTTTTATTTGAAAATCCTGAAGGGAACAGAAAAGGGAGATTTCACTCCTGAGGGTTCTCTCTTCCCCTCTGGCCTACAACTCCAAATGGTTCAGAGATTCCTCAATCTTCTGGCACCTTGGGGTAAATGAGAAGATATAGTGGTGTATTTTCATTAACTGCGGGGAACTCAAGCTCAAACCCTTCTCTGAGCACTAAGGTGAATGAAGGCAACCAAATATAAGAGAGGTGGGAAAGCATATCGTGAAACAAAGGAAAGAGGAAGCAATCAATGTCAGGGATCTGAGCATCATCACAAGATCTGCCAAAAGCCAGAAAAAAACTAGTTTTACCAGCTTTTAAATGTGACAGAAAACTCCTTTTAAATGTTTTTTTCAACATTTGCAAAACAAACCAACCAGGTCCTCATCTGCTCTTTCTATTAAATCAATACAAAACTCCCAGAAGCTTTTCTGCAGCCCAAAATCAAGGACTTTACTGTCACAGAATTCATGGTGCCTCATCTCTATGTTAGAAGTAAACTGAATAACTGAACAGAAAGGCCATCTCTCAGCAACTTCACAGAGGTTCTGAAGATTCCACAAATAACTTGTGTTCATCTGTACGTGAAGGCATTTCCCAATTAACAAGAAAGGTGTGGAACCTCTGTCCTATCACTGTAGATTGCTTACACAGAGATGGTCTTTTACAGATGTATAAACAAAATGCCCCAAAGATATTTAAAGGAGGTTGCCAGAAAGGGGGCTTGTCTTTGACAGAGTAAATATTACAGAATCCAAGCAGCTTGCTCACATTCCTTGGCAGCCAATGAATACAGGAAGGTGGCACTCACACCTGCTTGGGAACAGACATCAAAGTGCAGCAATGTTCTTGGCTCAAACATCAGAGTCATGTAAGAGAACTTGAAAGCAGATGCAATCTTGTACTTGCCCTTGGACTGTCTTCCTTTGGCTCTTCCCACAACATGAGATTATGGTTTTCATTTGTATTGTCTGTCCTGTCCTTAGTAGGAACTGAAGAAATAGAGATGTAATTCCCAGTTCCAGTTCAGGGAGATACATTTGGGAGAGTTGTAGGAGCTTTTTATGATGAGGAAATCAAAAGTGGAGCTGCTCCCCCACAACAGAACATGCAATTCCCCAGGTCGCCCTGTCCTCAGCTGGTGCCCAAGCACATTCCTCTACATGAGCAGCATTAACTCAGCCCCCAGCAGCTCAGAACAGTGCTATCGAGAGCAAGGATGTGCATCAGCCCAGTAAGACACGTTCCACATGGGGGCTACAATCATATCATCACTCCTCTCTATCACCCAAAGTGCAGCTGAACCTATTCTTACTCTGAGGCAGGCAGATGCACAGCTTGGGTTTTTTAAATCAAATACTCTTCTTCTGACCCCCAAATTCCTTAGTGAGTTCCCGTTGCTTTCTCACAATTATGAACAGAGCAAATAATCCAAGTGCAACATCACCCACAGCGATGTAATGTAGAACTGAAACCCACCGGACCCCAGGATCACCAACAGAAAAATCCATTGTCACCCCTGCACATGGTGTCTTGTTAATCTGGAGGCCCAGTTGTCCCATCACGTAGTAAACTGCTTGAGTTCACCCTTAGGTGCAGAGCTAACAATGCTTAAAGAACTGTCTCAGCAGAGTGTTAGGACCCGGATCACCCTCCCCGTTCCTCTGCTCCCACAGCACCTGCACACACAGGTGAAAGGCCAGTGCCCCACATTCCAGTTACAGATCGGACAGAATTAGTTGTTCTGACCATTCCTCCGTTCTTCCTATTCTAGATAGGACCAAAAAGAAATAACAAACACTCTGTCGCTCTAACCCAATGCTCCTCCTTCTGCCACACCACTTGCCTTAAGCCAGCTGTGTCCCACTTACTTCAGAATGACGTTGGTTCCTCCCTTTTGGTAGTACAGGTGATTGTTTTGTACCGCGTGGCCACATCCATAAAAGAATCCTGTGATGTTAATGATCCTGTAGCTGTCATTCAGCAAGGCATTAGAATTCTCATATTCTTTTATAGAGTTTCCTGAATGAAGGGCAAAACATGAAAAAAGGACTATCGTTTGGTTCATCTAATTTTGAAATCTCCCACCCTAAAATTCAATGTCTACTGAAAGTCAGTCTCAATCAAATATCTGACAAACAATGGTATTTGTGTTTTCAATAGTGATTCAGCTTGCTGGAACATGATAAAATAATCCACAAACACCCCAAAAAATCTACAGAGGTGCTCAACGGCCTGCTTCCCACTGACCTGATGGGCCCTAATTCTGAACACAGTTGGGTAAATACACAGAAAACATTTCCTTTTTCCACTGCAATGCCGGAAATTTTCCTGGACTAAATGTAGTTCATTCAGCCTCTGATTTGTTTTCATGCCCAGCTAAATGAAAAGGCAAAAAGCTGAGCTACAACTGAGGGAAGTAAAGCCATAGGAAACTCTTGAAATAAATGAGTAAAAAGGCCTGAACAACAGGCATTTAAATCTGAACAGGTTAAAAAAAACCTCAAACTATTTCCAAACTAAAATCCTCAAACTATTTCCAAAATCTGCTATTGACTCTGAAAATGCCTAAAGGTACTACAAACGTCCATAACGCTGTGTATAATCAAGTATGGTAATACAGGAAATATTTGGAAAAAAACATTGGTAGTTGATTAGAAATCCTAGTTTTGGTTGAAGGAACTAAGAGAGCCCTGTTAGTGTAACAGCTACGTTTTGATCAGTGACTACTAGTGGTGTACCTGAAAAGTGCATGGTAAGCCAAATCCTTTCATCACTTATATTTGCTGGTTCCCGCATCCAAGTTCCAAACGTTTGCTGAACGCTGACAAAGTGCACAGGACTTCCCACAGATGTTATGATACATTCTAGTAGAGAAAAAGCACGTGTCCGTTATCTGTGACATTAAAACAGTATAGCAGCAGTTAGTCAGGCTCTGTAGTAGGTTACCGGCTTTTTTGGAAGGAGCAGGGGTTCGTTCTTCAGCTTTTCCAGCCAAGGTGTCATCGTTCGGTACAGCAAATGTGTCACCTGGAGTTGGGAGAGAAAGGGTAACACGCGTCTAGATTTGACAGGACAGATGTGCACGTCAGTGACTCCACTAAAAGAAAGGAACGACAACTGGGACTTTGTTTCACCTGGGAAAAAAGCTTAGGTTAGTTTGGTCAAAAAATGAGATTAAAAAACCCCTAACAACTTGCTCTCATTTCTACCAAGGAAATGCAGTCTTTGGGTTGTTGTTTCCATAAAGGTGTCAGGCTGGCAGTCAACTTTAAAGGAGGAACTAATTTTGCTCAATAGATTTAATTCATGAGCTGTGAATTTCGGAGCAGCTGCTTAGAAAGACAGGGTTGCTCCTTTCCTTGGATAACTTCCAACAGCTGAGGTAGCCGGCAGCTGGCTGACTTAGCAGCAATGCCTAAAATGCTGTCTTGGGGATGAGCAATAGCTAAACTCAAAAGCTTCATGTCCAAACGTACATACCCCAGCAGAGGGGGGCCGTTCTGTAGGCAACACTGGCAGTTTTGCTCATGCTGCTAATGCCCAAGAGTAACAAAGTGCTACCACATCCACTGAGCAGCCAAGGCATAAGAATGTGGGTCAGTCACCCACACCGTTACAGCAGCAATATGAAAGTCTAAGGGAAAGTGCACCATATTCCCTGTACACAGAGAAACGGTTTGCATTAGAAACAAACACCTGGAAACATTTTCCCCCACCCCTCAACTATTTCAAGTGTAACCGGTTGGGTTTTCTCTTAGCATTTACTACTAAAACAATGCCTGAATGAAATTATTTATGGACCTTGCTCTATAAACCCATGTACCTCTTCTGCCTTTAAAACAACACAACACATTTCATCTTGCTTTACAATGAATAATGACAGAGAACAGTTCTCAGCTCCTTGCTGAAGAGATCCCGATTTCATTGTAGTCTTGTTTTCCAAATTCCATTCTCAACTTTGATCTCCTTCCACGTTTCACACTGCCTGGAGGGCAGGCTGCAAATTCTTTTGGACTTGCATTTTAAATGTTGCCTTCCAATACTGTTCTAGGATCTACAGGGTTGTGATGTAGTTGAGATGAGAAAGATGGTACCAGTATGAACTAACTATAAATAAGTGCTGAAAGAGTAGTGTGACATTCAGGGGTGGGGGGGAAGCGCAGACAATACTGGATTGTTGTTTTCTCCTTTAGGTTCCATCTTCTTTTTGTTCATGCAGAAGGAAACTAGTCCAAGACAGAACAAAAGCAACGCATATTTCACCCACCCATTTATCCAGGACATTTGGCGATAGGACATTCAGAGTTGTGAGTGCCACAGCCTATCTCCACAATAAGGCACAAAGTCAACCCAACCCTGGGCGATGAAAACCCATAGTGATCCTTCTAGATCCCTTTCCAGCTTCTGATCTCAAAATATCTCAAAAAAGGAATCCACTTGGCATAAATCTGTGAGGTGCAATGCACAACTTCATCTTCTCGTGCCAAGTCTGATACAGGTAACTGAATGAGCCATTCCCTACACAGTAGTTTATCTGAGACTGGAGAGCAGCCTACAGACCACAAACAGAGCTGTGGATTTGAGGGTATTTGCAACACTTTCTCTGAACTTTCAGGTGTGTGAAATAAAGCAGTTAAGATTAAAAATACACAGACTCTGATGTGGAATTTTCTCTGCTTGCTTTCCATCAAAAAAGATAAATAACCTACTGATTCTGTCCTAAAATATTCTGTCTGAGAGCTCCTGGAGTTTAAAAAACATTAGATCTATTTATTTGGTTTGTCTGGGGAGGGTGAGAAGGATGGAGCAAGGGACTGTGGAGCAGAGATGTTTTATTTCCTTTAGAATTAGCTAACTACCGTTGAGAACAAACACACCTGAGATTCCATCTAATTACTGTCTTCTCTTGAAGACATAATGTCTTACCTGATTCAAAATTTAATTTAAAAAAGCCCCATTCTTGTATTCTTATGTAATAAGTTAATGACAGTTGTAAATCAGCATGTGCATTCTCTTTCCTTCAAAGGGATATGAATACTTAATTACAAAAGCTGCTTTATACTTTTTGTTAATAAGATCTCACAGCCTGCTGGCTCCTAAAACATAAATGCTCATTGAGGAAGATCTCTTTGCAGAGTTATTTAACTCCCATTTGCACTCCGGGATTTAAAATCCATCAGATGGCTTATCCTCCAAAGCACTTCAGTCTGTTGCAACACTTGAAAAGAGGTACCTGAGTAAATGGTCCAATTCTATCTTGTATAACAGTTCACACATTTCTGAATTTCAAATAGGATGAGATTTCTCTTCCAGCTTCCAACTTTCCATTGTAAGGAGGTTCTTTGAGCTCTGTTCTAACACTTCCACACGAAGTGTCTGCTGATTGAGGTTATTGCATGCTACTACAATTACAATTACATGCTATATTAAAAATAAGAGGTTGAAGTGATTGATATATATTCCACTCAGTATTAAATATCCACTGGTTAATAGCATTAATAATAATAATTTTTTTCATTTCAGCAAACTGTGCAGAGTGATGGTGACCTAAAAACTTATCACCCTGTTAAGAGACACACAAATTTCTCTGCTTGTTTCACCCTTAGTAATTGCACAAAGTTCTGCCATTCCCGTTTGATGTGCCTCTCACATAACTACATTTCCCATGACAAAAGAAACCCCACTTTACCAAACACTGTCGCAGGTAACTCTCCTCTTTTCCAGAAATGTGGAAGATTAGAAACCTAGACATCCTTTGCTGTTCTTTGCCAGGATCATTCTGACCTCCCTGAAAACAGGCGTCTCAGCTGGGAGGAAGATTCATCCCAGAACGGCAGGGGGAGCAACAGTCACCGAAAGCCACAACCATCAGAGGTAAAGGACAAGGACACCAGAGCCAGGACGTACAGCCAAACCCGAAAGGTTGCTTCCATTCTCAAGTTGGAGTAAGTGAGCAACACAGGGCTATTGCACCAGCTTCTCTTTGCTTTCCACAATCAGCTAATGGCTTGCACTATGATTTTCCAGTTCTCGCTATACCACGATGTTTGCAGAACCCACGGTGCTGAGCATCCAAACCACCAGCTCCTCTCATCTACCGCTGACAAAAAGAAAGGGGCAAAAAAAAATGGCTCTCCTTCTCCAGTCTGTGGAAATTATTTGAAATGCAAGTCTCAAAACCAGATTATTTGAGAGAGAGAGTTTTTAGTCTCATAACATGGTTGGCCAAAATTTTCAGAAGTCCTGCAACCCCAGACATCCACCTTGAAATACTTTTAAAAGACATATACTGATTTGCACAACAAAATGAGTATGAACATCCTTGATTTCCAAGCACCAGCCTTCCCAACCGCAACCACTACTCCCTCTCAATGTGCCTGAAGCGGCACTTAAAAGCATTAGAAAAATCAAGCACTCTATTAATATCTTTAATTCAAATCAGAATTGTTTAGAGCATTAGAGAGATCAAAGATCACAGAAATTACATTTTCTTTTCAATGTTGTTGAAAATAAAGTTGGTTACAAAAGTTGCAAATACTCACAGTCTCAACATCCCCATTAACCTCTTAGAAGCTATTCCCACTCAAAACAAGCAAAAATAATTTCAAGCCTATCTGAAAAATCCAGCTTTAAATTATTTTTTTCTATGATAAATATAAATATCCATAAAAGCACAGTAAGAAATCTGTTTACTATAGAAGGATTTTAGGAATATAATGTAGTCTTTGGTATCACATTGACACCAACATTTCCTTCTACAAAGTACTTACCTGTTATTAATACATTTAAATCCATATAAACCTCAGGCATGGGATAATATGCTCAGAATACTGTTATCTGTTGATATATTTACAAAATAACACGGCTCAAGACAGCAGAGTACGTCCCACCAGCCACCCACCAGAGGAGGAGGTTATGCCAACTAACCTTCTCTAGACACACTCAACACAGCTGGGGCAGTGTTTTACTCATTGACACACATGGATTTTATCTGACACACAATTGTAATCTATTTGAGACAACGATCTTCTAAGACATAGATAGAAGCTGAAATACTGGCGTGATTTTTTTCAGTAACCCACACCATCAAGTTCAATCCCTGAGTATTGACTGAAAATCATACCAGAGAGCTCTCACGCCAAACTCACAGTTATGTCAGCGCTCAATCCAATCAGTGACTAAAAAAAAAAGAACCCAAAGAAAAAAGGTGTATGAGCTGCTACACATCAGCACACAGTCTGTGACCTGACAGCCTGGATACCCATATTTTGGTTCTAACAGTGTCTGCTGTGAAATTTGCAGTCCCAGTTTGAAAAGAATCTAACTCTGCCTTTAATTTTCCTTTCTTAATATTAGCTGTGTATCTCACCAACACAGCTACAGCAAATAAAAGGGACTCATGATCCACCTGTCATTCAGGATACAATAATGACAAACAGCAACAACAGAAAAGAACTGAAGATCACCTTGCTCCCAAACTTACATATTCAAATGAACTCAAAGTCTGAACATCCTTTTGTGTCCCTCCAGCTTTTAGAAGTCTTAGCTAGTTCAAGTTTGCTTCAGTTCTGCCAAAGAGCAGGCAATTTCATTTTGCAGAATACAGTAGTCCAGCTGACAGGTTATATTTACATGTAAAATTAAAGTTCAGCATTTAAAACCTAAAAATTTCAACTCCATTTATCTTACCTTCCAAATATACCCCATCTAACAGAAAACACCATGTATAAGTACTTTGCCTGAATATTAATACAGCATGGTTAAAAGACTAATAATATACTGGAGACAGTTTGCTGCACTAATCCAGGTTATATTTCAGCAAAACACTTAAGCACATGCTCAGCTTTAAGCTCGTGCAGTGTTACTGATGCCAGCAAAATGAAACACATGCTTACTGTTTTGTGAGACTTGGAGCCATGGGTTTAATCTTGAACATATTTATAATACTAGAAAGAACACTTGAAAGAACTAACCTGTGCATTTGCTGCTGTATATGTTCTCCTGAAGCTGTGCTTTACCTTTACCTTTACGTTTTCCTGGAGGCCCTGGGGGTCCAGGTGGTCCAGGGGGCCCTGGTGGTCCAGGTTCACCTTTTGCACCTACATACAAAACAATACCATGGCACAGGCTCCAAAGGCAACTGGCAACCTGCAGAGAACTGTGCGTGCCCACGTGATGGACTTTAAGAGATCTCTAAAACAGCCTTGCTCTTCTTAAGAGGCTTCTGCAAACAGAAATACAGTGCAATTAGCTCAGTGGGATATCTGTTTGTTAGAAGGTGAACAACATGGAACTTCCCAAGATGTAGGACTTCAATGCAATTTATCCATCTGGATTACAGGCATGTCAGAGAGTTATAAAACACTGTTGCCTTTTACTTACTATATTCTGAGACCTTAACTTCATATGTTACAGTGCTATTAATTTTGCAGAGCTTATATTTGTAGCTGGTTCATGTTTTCCTGAGTAGAAACGTGACTCTCATTTTCTAATAGAAAAATAAAACTGCACTGCCAGAAAGAGCAGAAGGAGATCAACTGCCTGGAAGCATACTGGAAAGGGTGGAATTCATGTACACCTCAACCTAAAGCCCAAGCAGAAAAGTTTGTGTGAAGACTTGCATTAAAAAGACAACATAATCTCATGGGCAAAGCAATATTAAAACTTCACTGTGGATGATGTATTTACATTAGTTAGTCCTGCTCCTGCAAATCCTGTTAAATTATTTTTTTTTGCTGCAAGAGAGCTCTTAAGAGCACTGCTTCCTACCTTCTAATATCACATCGTTGTTTGCATCTCCTTTTTCACCCTTTGCTCCTCTTGCACCTTTTCCTCCTGGCATCCCATCCTTGCCAGGTAAACCCATTTCTCCAGGTTCTCCTTTCTGTCCTTTATCACCTTTTGGTCCTGGAATGCCTAGAAATAAAAAGCATTTTAGTACCAAGAACTGCTGTTGCAGTATTAAGAGTCAATCAATATAGTTTTATAATATAAAATGTATTCACTCTACTTTTTTTTTTTCCACCTGCAGTTTAACTGGGTAGCTGTAATTGGTTTCTGATATTTGCCTACATATATCATCTTCTGTAGAATTCTGTAACGTGTAACTTTGTAAACACTGAAACCCTTCTCCCTGGACAAAGGTTTAAAAGTAGCCACACCTGAATATAACAGCAAGAAAGGATTTCTTTTTTACACTCATGCTCCTCCCTTCCCGCCCAAAAGTTACCTATTTTTCCTCTTTTTCCTGGTTCTCCCTTTTGTCCTGGTATACCTGGGACTCCATCTGATCCATTATAGCCAGGCAGTCCAGCAAGTCCAGGAGGCCCTGAACAAATCAAACAGCATAACTGAATTTTTATAGTCAAATGCAATTTATTCTTAAATCTACCACATTTACAGATAGTATGTTTTTATATATAAATTTTCCTTAGACATACAAAATCCTCTAACTGGCCATTGTGTTCTCCATATCAATTGAATCTCCTCCTTAAATGAAAACAAACAATAAAAAACCCCACCAAAACAAAACAATCAACAAAATCCATTACAACCAAAACACCAACAAAAACCCCACCACCAAAGCACACAAACAACATATACCCACCCACAACCAACAAACAAAAAACTATGAAACCAAACTGAAAGGTAAGGTGCCTGTTTGTCCTGGCCTTAGCATAAGAAAACAGGATGAAATGAACACTGCACACGTTTTGCATCAAGGCCAGCAGAGATCCCACTTGAAGGACAAACACAGCGAAACCCATCCTATTTCTGAGTCTGACAGTGACGAACACCTTCCACAAGCCACATACGCTTTAATGTTGCTTATGATACTGGCCAGACTGGTCTAACACAAGAAAAGCCTTTACCTACTAGTCCAAACCACCGCTGTGCCAAACCATGTTTAGCTGACAGAGAAGACATCACTCCTTCTGTGTCTCTGTTTGAAACCCCACCCCAAAAAAGTACCTGATACTTTTCTGATACAGAGAATTCTTCTAAGCAGACCCACAGCTAAAACAGCACAGAAAAAAAAGCACAAGTGACGGTTCATCCAGCCTAGCAACAGCAAGTGAGAACACTGAGGGGGACTCAAATCAGGAGGAAAAGCGATGGGGATGTCAGGAGGGTGGAATCGATAACCAACATTTTCTAAAGAGATGTTTTTAGTGTTAAATTATAATATTAGTTTACTTTTTTTGGGTTTTTTTTTGGTTTTTTTTTTTTTATTACATATATACTAATCTCTTCAGCTAAATGCTGCTTAAACACCCTTAATTCCATTCAGTGTTGATCAAATACATTCTAGCAAATGTGAAACTATTCTATTCCCTCCACTACAGAAGCATAATGTCTAAAACCTCCCCCCTACTCAGAATGGGCACAAGTTGACCTACATACAAAAACCACAAAGGCAAGCAGTCATTCAAACCTCCTTCACTCCAATTAGCAAAGGACGACTATTCTATAAAAGACACATTTCTACATTTCAACATTTTGAAACAGCAATTAGCCAGAACTGTAACTGCAATTGTCCAAGTACCTTACCTGGGGGGCCTGGGGGGCCTACAACAAGAAAAAGAAAAAGAAAGGAAGAAATTATGAGTTTAACCTGGCAAGAAAACAAAAAGTAATTCCAAACTGATTTAACACCTAATCAGAACAGCAAAAGGGGAGGAAAGCCTCTAAGAATGCAAAATTAACACCTATAGATTGAATTGCTTTGTATTATAAATTACAAGGCATCTAACAATCGTTACATTTCTTTCATATAAGTGTTCTCCAAGATCCTGTTATAGTAGAAGAATAGCCTTACAATAGTGATGAAGGTCAAAAAAAAAAATCCTGTTGAAAACAGACACAAAACTACATGCTAAAACTCTCGGTGTTTTATGGATATTTCATTGCAGGACGGGATTCAGACTATTTAACTAGGAGGAAAAAAACCAAGTCTTGTCATTCCTATTAACTACATCTAAATCCTAGTCAGGCTTTTCTCATGTAGCTGCTTTCCAGACTGGACCAAGCTCCCCACAGGACCCGGTTGGTGTCACAGAAATTGGACTCAGCAACATGTAACACAGTAAAATCTGTCTCACTCTCTCTGACTTAGCTCACGTACAGGGCCTTAATGAAGAGAGCAGAGCAGGCAAGAGTAAACCAGAAAATGTTTATGTGATAAGATCTTATGTGATTCCCAGTACACATTTTATTTAAAAAATAAAATAAAATAAAAAAAACCCGAACAAACATCACAAAACCAAACAGGAAAAGCAGGTTAGAAGAATACGAAGAAAGATGGTAGCTGCAATTAAAGGAGCAAATTCGTTCTGTGAACAGCTTTATCCAGCCAGCAAAGTACTGTCTCATTTCAACAAAACTCTCTACAACAGAAAATAACAGTAATTACCAGATTTCCCTAAAGATGAAAATTTTCAGCATTAATTAGAAAGCATTATGAGTAAAGTGAAAACCATTTTATAATACCATTACAGCCATTATCCCTTTTAATCAGTACAGGCAGTAACATCAGTTAACATCTTTCTGCCAATTTTCCAGTAAATGACCCTTTTTTCCACAGCCATTAGTGCATTCAGTTACTTCTTCATCTCAAAAACCCAGGATCTCAGTTCTCCTTGCATAAGCATAAGATAAATAGGAAAGGTGCTTGAAAAGTAGCAAATGTCACATAGCAGAGAAAGCCAGTCGTAGACTCAAAATTTGACAGTGTCAAGAGAGCATAAAGGGTGCAGAAGGCACCAAGTAGCGTGAATTCAGAGGTCTGGAGCTCAAAGAAACAAACTTTCAAGTTGTCTGTGGTTCAGCCCCAGTTGCAATCAGAACTGATCTGCAGCTTCAGAAGTGCTTGACATCTGTGTGTGCTCTGGCAACTCTCATTTACACTGAAATCAGCTGAGTCAAGTGAACCTTAGAGCCATTTGAAAATACCAATATTTTTTCATTTCCAAAAAGAACACGACTCGGTCTATAATAGACTTTAAAGCTGGACCATAGCCCTTACAGTGGTAGTACCTGACATTCTCTGCAGCAGATCCCACATAAATGTCACATCTTCTCTTGTCCCAGCTCCCCCCTGGTAACAGTGGAAGCAAGATTCTACACCCTTTATGTTCATCCTGTGTTAGCCTCAAAGTGTAGGGACATACTCAAAAATACTAAGACTAAACCTTAACCAGCATTTGAAACACCCAAGTCTAAACGATTTGCTTCTGAAAATGGGTAACAAATAGCTTGGAAGAGAAAGAACACCAACTGAGCTCCAGCATTTGTAGGAAGTAGGTTCCAAAGTAGCACCCATTTTCTTTTTTTTTAATAAATAACCCATTTGAAGTGTAAATTCTGAGAGAGTAAATAGCATCATTCTTTGACGTAGTCATTAACCTCAAGTTTTTAAAACATTGTCATTGTCTGTTCCTGAAGGTAACATAGGTGTGTGTAATGCCTGAGGCAATAAACATACCTGTTAAGCATATCCCTTTCGTGCTGTTACATAAATCCACCATCACTCGGACCTAATATTGCAAAGAAAGTAAAGTTGAAAAGAATGCATACCATTAAAGTATCCAGTTAACAGAAATAATTCCAAAAACAAAATACAACTGTCCGCTCTGCCTTATAATAACAAATTATTTAGAGCTACTTTAGCATTGTGGCATCGTCCATCTCTTCAGCAGGGATTCCCTCATAGGAATCTGTTCAATATATCTCATTTTAAACCTTACTGAATCTAGGAAGAAAATTTTGGGCAGCCAAATCCATACATCTAGGCATTAAAGTTCACACATTTCTGTAAAACACATGGTGTAGTCTATGCACTGACTCTACCAGTGGAAGGTATTAAGACCCTACAACAGCCAGTAAAAACTACATTAAATTTTATTGTATATTCATAACAATGATGAAAACTTTTCCAACATTCATATCCAGTGAGAAAGATGACCTATGTTCCAAGTAACTGATTTCTTATCTTGGAACAACCAAGATCTGCAAATTTGGAATGGACGTTCGTCCATTCAAAATACTTCATCCCAACATCCCAATCCCAAATTCCAACTTCATAAAGACCAAACTGGAAGACACATTCATACGGATGCTTTTAATCTAGAGTAGGCTACAAATTATGATTTAAAAAGTAATCTTTATAAAATACATGGGTTTTGGCTGGGCAAATGTTCACGTTACATGTCCTGCACGCTGATAGTCCACACATTAAAATGTTTTGCAACTCATCAAAACATCCAGCAGAAATGAGAATATTATGAACATGAGAATATTATGAACTGGAAACTCTTTATGAGAAAATCTAATGTATATAGTCAGCAAATATAAATATTATTATTTCAGGGCTGTGCAGTATATGATACTTTATAAGCACATTTACCCAGATGAACACATCTTTGTACAATCACTCTATTTACAAATAATGGAATGCTTCAGTCCCGAGAGACAGAACAAGTGCAAGTCAACCTGAAAGGCAGATTGATGTTTCATCCTAGCAAGGTTATTTGCTGCTCTCCATCTTTATTCTTAAAATTAATGCATCATTAGCTTCAAGTGACAAAACTTACAGACTCAAAGGAAAATTATTTTGATGTAAACTATGCTTTTGCTATAAAATCGAACTATAACTATGGATTTCAATTCTGCCAGAAGCATACTGAGAATAAACTCGATTGCAGACTGTACTGGAACAGCTATTTCCAGCTATTACAGCTATTACTATAGAAGGTTTAGACACGATTTAAATTAGCTGAGAAGAGCTAACTGGTTTTGAATACCAGAATTTGCTTGTTCTCTTTCCCCTCACACCCCTCAAAACCACCTAGCTCCTAGCTTGGGATTTGTAAAATATACATTGTCCGTGTGCTCTAATTCACTGCATTTTAGTCTAAGTGGTTTTGTTGAGTTTGCTGAAGTGATTACACCTTGCTTTGGGGCGCTCCAATTAGTTCAGCAGCATTATTTTTACCAGTGTAACTCAGATGACAATTAAAAAACACGGCACTCAAAGTGAGCGTTATAGCAAACAGCCCAGAACAGAATCTCCAGCTTAACCATAACTATAAAGATGAGTACCCCAGTCACCCAACTGGCCAGCACTACCTTTGGCAGGAAGAAAAACTACAGATAAAAGTATCTTATTTAAATGCTAAACACTTAGTTTTCTCATTTAAAGAGAGTGAAAAAAAGAACAAAGGCAACCGACATTATAGGGCCACTCCTCAGATAATTAGATATCCATAAACCACCACTTCTTGCACTGTTCTACGTGTCACTTTCACACTTACTGCTCACAAACTTACTGGACTGTTACCCTCTCATCAGCCTTTCTACAGCAGCAGATTTCCTAATGTCCTATATTTATTCTTACAAGATAAATATATGTATTTATAAATGCATAAACAAAAGGCACAGAACCAAAAATATACTGACACTATTAGAGATAAAATATGATTTTTGATGCCTAAAGTTATTTCAAAGACTCTTGATCAGACAACAGGCCTCCCCCGCCCAGTGGCTGTGCGGAGCTAATAATCTTATTTGTGGATCCCTTCGACCCGAAGAAAGGATTCAAATTGGATGGAACACAATGGCCAGTAGCTGCCAAACACAAAGATAATTTCTTAAAAGAAACAGGATAAAGCTTTGACCAAATGCTTTGATGAAAAGCTTAGGTACCCACAGAAGATTATGTCACTGGGGCAGCAAGTTTTTCAACATTACCTGATCTAAAAGAGATCTAAAGAAAACATACTGGGATTTTTCCACTTTTTTGGGGGGTGGGTATAGGTTTCTAGAAAGTCATCTAAGTTTTCAAATTTGAAATAGCCTCCCTCAGTAACAGTAACTTGAGCATTATGGTTCAAAAAATAATGATTTATTTTCCACTTTGACCTAAAATAATGCATTTTTTTTCTGAATTGACAAAGAGCTGAAAAGTGTATTGCTGATGTTATTTTTAAGACCATATTGAGTACAAACCCATATGATTTTAAGACTTGAGGAAATTAAACACTCAGTAAGATGCACAGGGTCCAGTGAAAAATGTTGCTACTTTGGTTAGCGGAATTAGTAACTAGAACCGAATACCCAGTATCTTTCCATTTTGCCTCTCAATAAAAAAAAAAAAAGACATTCTTGCAGAAGTCTTGTACTGCAAATTCTAAACATAAAGCACAAGGACTTAAATGCCTTAGGTAAAAAAAAAAAAGTAAGGATTATTTATTCTAAAACCCAAAACAACTGCATTGACAAAACTCAATGCTACAAAGCCCTGTGTTCTACAATCTCTTTAATATTACTGGAGATGTTATCACTGTTAAATCATTGCAATGGTTGATTAACAAAAAATGCCAGCAGAACATCACCAAAAAGGTGTTTCCTCTAAGTTAATTTTTTAAGCCAGTAATATCAGTTATATCGGTATGAGCTTGAGTCAGCCTTTCCTGCTTTCGGGGGGGCCTAGGCCTGCAATCCTTACTGGAACAGAATTTCCACTAAGTTTCCCCTCAGTAGTAGTATCTTTCTTGCATTTCTTCTGACTCAGAACTTAAAAGCTTTTTAATCTATTCAGTTTTTTGACTGTATGACCTGTATAATTTTTCAACTGTTATGATCTACTTCCTACCAAGCAAGGCTAATCTTTTCACTGAAGTGCAAAAAGCTATGCAGTTTTGCCAGAGAAAGAATACAGGGCTCTCCTCTTCTGACCCATCAAACACTGCCTTAAATTTAACATTTAATGAAAGGCCATGAATCAATTTCAAAGAAATGTGATGGTAAAGTAACATCCATCTCCTCATGTTGTGGTGCTGAACAGCACAAAACACAGCGGAGGGAGGAGGGAGATGAGTGTCCTGTAGTGGAGCAGAGACTTAAAAACCTGAAGCCTTGGAAACTGGAAGTCTGATTTACTATTGCAACTAAGTTTTTGAAGTTTCATTAAATCCATGCTACTACAAATGACTCCATTTGCCTATGTAACTACAATTCTAAAAGTTTAATCATAAACTGTAAGCTATTTGGCCCATGGACTCTTAAGACCTCAGACAACAGCAGGAGACTAATGTTTCTTAGTCGCTGTAAGCCTGAAAGCATCAAGTAGGTATTGTTACACAAGACAAACCCTTCAGCAGCAGCAAGAGCGGGCCAGACCTGGCACTACAAATGCCAGCATCTCATGTCCAGCGTGGTCCAGCTTCAGGAGGATGCTGGGCCCGCCCTCAGCTCCGCTGCCCTCAAAGCCCCCAGCCCCAGGGGCCGGTGGCACCGAGGTTTGTCGTTGCCGGGTCCCCTCCCTCCCACCCGGACCCCGTCTCTGCGCGTAGGCCCCCTCCGGGACACCCCCGCCCCTGTCCTGGCCCCAGCGGGAGCCTTTGGTGGGCAGCGTCCCGCGGAGGGCCGGGCCGCCCTACCGGCACCATGGAGTAGGTCATCAGCATCAGCATCTCCTCGTTCTCGGCGCGCACCTCTCCGCGGGC
>VXBJ01007633.1:464055-519925 GCA_013400055.1 Nycticryphes semicollaris | reverse complement strand
GCGGAGGCGCTGGGCAGGGGCCGGGGGCGGCCCGGGCAGCCCCCAGCGCGGCGGGGTGCACAGCCAGGAGGGAGCCTTGAGCTGCCCCTGCCTGTAGTCACAGCGGACTTTTAAACGACTCCAATCGCACCTGGCTTTGCCCAGGTATCAAGGTTCTCAGGTTTGCTTCATTCCCCCCAAGCTGTGATGCAGGCAGTGAATGGCGGTGCATTGCCAGCCCTCCCACCCCCCCCGTTATACACACACCGTCATTCTGCAGCTCATACAAGCACTTTGCTGTTTTAAGAACATCTTATGTCACTCACTAATAACACTTTACCTGTTGCGTTAGATGTTCAAACTCAAGCTTTTCCGAAATGATTCCCGCAAACCCTTCTGTGACATGGAATATCTCTAATAGAATAGATTTTGCTCCCAATTAATTCATAGAAAAGATAAGAAAATGAATTATCCAGAATTTCACCTTTGAAAGAACAGCAGAACTTGACTGAATACGAAGACTGCAGAAGAATATGAAAGCTACTAAACTCAGAACAGGTTTTAGAAAAGTTATTTAAAATACTGACATTTTCATTTCAGAGACAAAGCAGATGAGCTTTCTTACACTGTTACTACTTCAAATCGATGTCAAGAAATTCACAGCTTTTTGAATGCCTAGTTTCCTACAAGAGGGGGTTCTTGATCCCAACTTTGTCACAGCGACAGTTCTCTGCAAGTGATCAGGTACAACATTTTGTCTCCATTCTAACTGTGGCATTGATGCAATTCACACTAATCCCACAGTGCACTGAAGGGCAACTATTCGGTCAAAACAAATTTGAATTTAATACACGTGGTTCTGCTGCATCAGTTAAACACAGTAGAGCAGCCAAGAGAGGAAATCAACTCCATCATATTAAAGTTCTCATCTCTCTGCAATAAAAAAATACTGCAAAAAGTGTCCTTAGGCATTGCATTGGGGACTTTTTCCTTCTGAAACAGTCATGATAGGTTTAGGTAGGGCAGGGTGAAAGCAGAAGGGACAAACATCATTCCATCTTGTCATGTAATGACAAATGAGACCAAAGACATCATACATCCAAAGGTGTAAGGCTCACCATCACAGAATAGTTTGGGTTGGAAGGGACCTTTAAAGGTCATCTAGTCCAAGGCACCCGGCAATGAGCAGGGACATTTTCAACTGGATCAGGTTGCTCAGTGCCCAGTCCAACCTGACCTTGAATGTTTCTAGACATGGGGCATCTACCACCTCCCTGGGCAACCTGAACTCACCACTTTCATCGTAAAAATTTTTTACTTCTATCTAGTCTAAATCTCCTCTTTTAGTTTAAAGCCATTACCCCTTGTCCTATCGCAACAGGCCAGGCTTAAATGTCTGGCCCCATCTTTCCTGTAAGTACTGAAAGGCCGCAATAAAGTCTTCCCAGAGCCTTCTCTTCTCCAGGTTGAACAATCCCAACTCTCTCAGCCTGTCCTCACAGGAATATCCATCTGATCACCTTTATGGCCTCCTCTGGGCCCGCTCCAACAATGCTAATCTCTTTTGCAAAATTCTGAATAGCTGTCCTGTAGCATCACTGCACAATTTTAAGTCTGCTCTCACGCGTGCTGTAATACAGGATCACTGAATCTCTTTGGTAGCTCATACATATTGCAAATATATACAAAAGGCCTTCTTCACCCTCTACAACAGACAGATTTGGAAGGAAACCTAAAGTTCCACTGTATTGTGCAAATACTTCTTCCATTATGGCCTAGGAACCAGTTAGACTATCTCAGATCTGTTCTGCTCAAATTCTGCTATATCACAGTAAGTTTTTCAGCTTTCTATTAAAAAAAAAATAAGCAGGAATCTAATACCTCAATTGCTATTTTCAGAAAACAGAACACTATTTTGAAAATTAATTTGGCTATTAAAAAAGCCCAAACAACTTGGCAAAACAGCAACTCCATTATCTGATTCCATTTATATTGCCACTACTAGCCTCCTATGAAATGTTCACTAAAAAAAAGAACCTCAGCGAAGTATAAATTACTGCTGGAGATCTCTACCGTATTGTTGCAGAGAATCTATTCTGTGTAAGACAACTAACATCGTACAGATGTGCATATCTTTTTGCAAGATGAACAGTCTTAGCATTTGTTCCACCAGTAAAATGTTGACTTTCTGAGAAATAATAACAAAACCAAATATGTAGAAAAACCTCCTGAAAAAGCACATCTCAGGCCTCGGGCCTTGACAGACTATTCTGAAGCTATCACAAAGCTCTATTTATATATGGATAGTCTCTCTGATGCCAATGAAGATTAAAGAATAATTGTTTACTCTGCAGTTGATACCCTAGCTTATCATAGAAGTGCACATTCGAGTTTTGCTTGTAGCATTAATCTTGTGAACGGGAAAAATAAAGAAATATGACCTTGCATAAAATTCCCAGAAGACATTGTATCTTAAGGAAGATTAGTTTATAATTTCACAGGTATAATAAAACTAGTAAGTATCTATCATAGCAGGAAACTAAAGCTTTCTTTCTGAGAACAAAACCAGAATTGCACTCCAGAGACCATAGAGCATAACAAACAGCAATTCTCCATCCTTATTGCGCTTTTCAGAGCATAATGATAAAAGTAAAAGAATATGATAATAATGAGCTACCATTTGGAGAATAACAGAAGCAATACAGCACTAATTTCCCATCTGGATAATCTTGCAGGAATTTCTCTGCATCACAATCAAAAAGAAATTGAACATTGTTCATTAAACAAATGAGCAACTAGATCACTGTGAAGATCTAAACCAAGGCTGTGGTACAGAACCTGCCTAGTTGGCAGAGTTGTAAGATTCTTCCCCAGACTGTTAATTGCTCCAAAGCTGCTACCTGTAGCAGAGGTTACATAGTTACATGGCAGTCTGGGCAGTACCGTGCTTAGCTTGCAATGACACAAAGAGCTTCACCTCTGTCAAGTAATTGCCCTATTTTGAAAGTCAGGAATCATTTCACAGCACAGTTTTATGGCTAAAGGGTTCCCAAGCTCAAACTGCTTAGAAACTCCTATCAGCTCCTCCAGCAGCAGAAGCAGCTGTCTTACTGCGATGCAGCCATGCCTTTCACAGCTTCTTACTGCGTCTCTCCTCATACCATACTAACCAGTACTTCATCCAAACATATCCATATCCTCTCACGCTCTGCTACTGCCCTATATTCCTATGTCTCCTGCTAGATCTCTTGTCCCTGTATAACACACCTGAAACATTGGTCCATCCATACAGCACTTGTCATCAACTGCAATGCAGCTTCATGCTTGATGGCTCTATTCCTTCTCCATGAAGAAAATCAAAGGTCCCATTGGTAGACTGGTGATCAGCAAAGCAGGATGGAGGCTTGGGAAAGCTGTCAATGTGTTCTGGAAATCTTACTCCTATTTCCTTACCAAAAGGGGAGGAAAAAATATGCTCATTAGCAATCTCATCCAGTGTGAGAAAACTGTTATCCCATATAACCATCCGTCTTTTTTTCAGGTAGGCAGAAAGCCAGGAAGACACACTTCTATTATTTCTTGGCTTTTCAGATTTTGTTTCTCTAAAGCATGCCCTAACACAAACATGCATCGTAAGTGACATGCAGTGAAGTATGGCATACAAAGATGATGCAAATCTGCCAGAGTTATACTGAAATTAGAAATAAATTCTCAATATAAACATGAGAACTGCAGATAAGACATCATATTTATGCTCTTCCCAATTCCAGCTTAGTTGTACAGTTGAAATAAATTGTTAGGAGAGAAAACATAGCTTCACTACGCAAAGTATTTTTGTAACCACCTTACACACTATGTGTATAATAAAGAATATCACTTGATTACTCTCAGGCTGAAAATGTATTCAGATCATGTCACACTTAACTAATGCTCCCACTGATATTTTACTTCACAAAAATGGTTATTACTGAAATCTCATCTATTTAGGCAGCTCCCCAGTGATAAAAGCCCACTGCAGACTGGCATGTTGTTTTCACTTGGATAACTAATGCTGAGAGATGGACTAAGTTGCTGAGGATGATGCTCTTCTTAGATAAACAAACTTCCTCTAATGATGCCATTAAAAGATTATACAGATTATAATCTTTATGAGTGCTATCAGAAAGAAGGTATTCTCTTTTCCTGAACTCGTTAAAGTGGAAAAAAAGGTCTTACAAAGCTTTGCTAGCCTCCCATAATAATGGCCAGATTTTATCAAATCCCTTTCTTCTCAGGAAATACAATAGATGTGTAATGTATTTGGTTTAGGATTCCAAATCTACTCTGCTCTCCAAACTGACAAAGTACAAGGGGAAAATAATTCTTTGGACTCCCAAACCAATGAAAAGTGAATGCTTTTTAGTTTCTTGTGCTTTCCTTTGCAGCAAGTCGATATTGGTACATGTTGCAATTCTATGTTGAGTCTGGATATGCTCAGGAAGGCAAGTCAGTAAGATCTAGAAATGCCCTTTCTCTTCACCTCTGCCATCACTGCTCCAGCCCTGTGACACACTGGCAGCTGAGTTCCTCCATCACAAGCACAGTTGCAGTTCAATATTAGCACTGAAATCAACATTGTTCCTATAGCAAAGGCTTAGCTTTAAAATGTTAAAGGGTTTCCGACCATGTAAAAATAAAGGCTTGATTTTGAAATTCATATTAGGTCCTCATCTATTCATGTTTGGAAAAAATACGTAGGTTTGAAATGTCTTTGCAATAGCTGTAGGTCAGCTACAACAGCAGACTTACAGTCATTCAGACTACACTAAGCTCCGTCATTAACCTCACCCCACAGAATTACTTCTGGATTGTATCAGTGAGAGACGCCACAACACAACCCACTCCATTTCTGCACACACATTCCACACAGATTATAGCATATCGGATACACAGGCTTGCTTTTCAAGAAAAGAGAATAAAAAACCAAAACTTTTTTTTTAAGAATTAGAGGGAATAAAATATACAGAAAATAGTACAATTTTTACCTTGGAAAAAGCCTTGGATGCTCCTATACAGTACTGCAGAACAGTTGCCGCAAGTAGTTTTGAAATTCAGCCTGGGGTGGAAGGTATTAATAGGAAGAAACGTGTGTCAAATTATTTTTTCATTGCAATACTTTGGCAGGAAGACTTAATCATTAACTCAGTTCCAGAAAATGGACAGGCCCTAAACAAACATACATTATTACCAAAACAGAAGCCAATTAAACAAAAAAAAGTCATAGATTGAACAGTACTGGAATAAGTAAAAATCAGGGATAGGAATATTTAATTGGATAGGGCAACATCCTTTCAAGGAATAGCATGGAGTTGGAATGCCTAGATAATGCTTAATAAATTACTACCTGAAAAAGCTGAAGCTTCAAGCTTCAAGCATACCATGTCAGTGGTACAAGTGAAGTTCTTTAAGGAATCAGCAACATATACCTTAAGTACCACCTCTGATTTCAGGAAATTCCTACTTAACACAGAGTTGCAAGAATAAATAAATTTACACAGACCAAAGGATGTACCAGTTGTTATTTTGGAATATCTGGCCTTATGATAAAACATAAGTTAAGAACCAAGGAAAAACAACTTCTTACTAGGCAAGCCAAGCCAAGTCAGTGTTTAAAATTCAAAATAAACCCCATACATATCTGCAAGTGTGCAGCACAAAGAGTACTATTCAATGGCATCAGCAGAATGTTTCACTGTCTTTGAATGATCATTCAGTAATCTTGGAGGAAGATGCCTTAGAGATGCATCATTAGGGCACTGGCAGCTAAAGACTATTTTCCCAGAAAACTGCTCAGAATTCCTCCAACACACATATCCATGTTATACAAAAATTGAAGCTGAATCACAGAAAGATGTGACTTTAAGAAGCAAAGTCAAACAGAACAATTCAAACACCACGGCCACAACCTCCCATTAATAATTTAAACTGTGGGAATAGAAGGAACTAAGCCAAGCACATGACAAATGATAAGGAGCTCAACAGATCTAGCACATCTCCGTAACACCACCAGAATCCACAATGAGTAGAACTGGAGAAATCCACAGCCAGCTCCCCTTGAAAAACAGGCCTTGCTTTTTGCAAAGGGTCCTGCAGTTCATAAGGAATCAAAGGACGCTCCTCAGCCTCCCCCAAATCCAGCTAGGAATCAAACACTGAACATTCACTATCAAACAAATTATCAAACCAAAATTGTCTCTCTGTTGAGAGTGACAGACAAACAAAAAAATATTTTTTGGTACAGATATTCCAGCCACAAAGGAAAAGTTTGGAGTTTGTATACTATGGGAACCCTTTCATATCATCCATTTTCCAGGAATCTGCCCAAGGAGAAAGTGTCGATGCCTCTGTGGCCCAAGGATACCAGACTGGAAGAAGAAAAATAGCTGGATATAACATAGAGCAGCAGTAAGTTGCCTCTTTGCTTCAGAAGTTTCTCCTCCTCTCCACGTTGTATCACACTTACATTACATCCATCCCTCTTACAGCGAGTATTGAACATAGTGCAATCTAACAAAGAGCTGACTAAAGCCATCTGTATCTCTTGGTAATTTTCAATCAGAAAGTACAAACACTATGCCAATTTCTTTTCCCTTCAACTTTATGTCATTCATATTATTTATCGTTGGGATTCACAGGGAATTAAAACTATTTTTTTGCCTATTTGAGCACTTTTAACGTATTCATTTGCTGTATTACTATACACACATAAGCATACCTCATAAGACTATATATATAAAGCCAAGAGAAAGAAATAGCACTATATAATCCATTTAACAATCGTACGGAGGAAATTCCAAATAATGAATTTACTACAAGTATCTGCAACGTTCAGAAAACTGAACACAATAACAGCTGCAAAAGAAATGCTCCAACTGCACTGGGATAATTTATAAAAATGGAGAAGATGGCAACGTGATCTCAGAACATTCACAAGAAAAAGAAAACTGCTAGTTATATTAGATTATTATTGGCACTATATATCAAACTCAAGTTAAAGCCACAGAATATATTCTTTGAGGTCCTGATAGTAAAATTTCTTGTTATTTTAAAGACACAGAAGGATAACTGAAAGGTAACTAGAAAATTCTTTTAAAAGATAGTATAATGATGCATTAGAATGACATTAAAACAACTATATTAAAGCAATATAATCTGCCATTTTCACCTTTAAAGTCTACTAATAATCTAGAATTGGAACTTCTTCAGTCAGAAGAGTTAGAGTTTCCATTAGTAATCTAATAATTACTAAGTACCTATTTATCCATAATCAGGTTAAAAATCACATACACTGGATTAACTAAAGAGGAGCCTTAAATGCTTCTCCCAGACACCTCAATGTCTCTTACTGCCAGGTACGGAAACTGAGCGACCACACAGACTTCTACCTGAGAACAAGAGGAACCACAGCCCAGAAATGACTGCTGTTTCTTTACTGCTAACAGAGCAAGTCCAGAAGACAGGTTTAGACTTACAGCTCTGAAGTTAAAGAAAAATAATCGTATCCATAGCACTATTACCACTCGGGGAAAGTGGGCTACCAAGATAGACCTTATTCAGACACATTTCTCAAAGATTGTCTCAATTTCAAAAATTTTATTATCTCACCTCAAGGTGTCACAGAACAGGAATAGCATCTAAGCAGAGAAGCATGAGATGGAGTCTTTATACATTAGATTTTTATTATTAGATTAGACTTTAAATGTAAGTCAGGTTTTTTTATATAAATTGCCTAGATACACAATTTTCAGGAAAGCTCTACATATAATGCAATAATGGAATGTACACACATAAAACTGCATTTTGAATATTTTCCCGTATTTAGGCAGAAAGTGTGGAAGGGAATGAGGTTTGTCCAGGTGGGAAAAGGGGTTCTCTCCTCTTCCCCAAACACCTTTGTTTCAGAGCTGTGCATGTCTTCATTTGCAGAGTAGAAAATGTGCAAATCCATGCAGATCTCAAAATGGCACATGGCTATGACACAACATTCAAATTGTTCTGGGAATACAGGATGGAGGGGGCACCCTGGCAGACTGCTCTGTTTCTTCACAGGCATTGTAGCTGCAGCCCACATCAGCGAGCAAGCAATTTGGCACATTCCATGTCTGGGAAGAACCTCCTCAGCTTGCACTCACTGAATTTCTGTTTCTTGTCTCTACATTAAAAGATCTGAAGATACTACAAGGATAAGAAATGCCACAAATCATGACATCAAAAAACCCAGTAATTTTCTAAATAAGTAGATCAAGTCAGAAAGACTTTTAAGAAAAGAGTAATTTTATCAGACTTTTGAACGTGCATGAGAGACTGGATGCCGTAGGACTGCAGTCCTGCAGGGCAATTTTGGTTGTTTTGGTACATAACTACATGTAACTATTTTGGTTTTGCCAGCAGCTTCTTCTGCAGAAAAATACAATTATTGCACTGTGTCGTATACCACAAAGTTGTAATATTCCAAACACTTACATGAGAGGGCCTAAACATACAAAATGTGTGATTCTACAGAACTGACTTTCAGCCTGTACAAGGTGAAGGTAACACCGAAAGTTAGAACAATATTTTTCAACACAGAGGGAATTATTTTAAAGGAGGATTTTCAAACTGAAATGCTACAGGGCTTTAAGGTTGGATTCATGGTATTTTTTTCTCCATAGACCATTTCAAAATCCTTGCTTCTTGTATTTGCCAGAACAGCACAAATGGAAAAATCCCAGCATCTTATGAGAAGCTGATCAGTCAAAAGTACTTCATAACTTGGACTGATGTGTAGGCAAATTTATATAAGAGTAAAAAAAAGCAGTTACTGCAAAACCTTTTTAGTTAAGCAGTAAGAACTGTGCACAGAAAATGCGTTTGCAAACCTGCCAGGCCTTCAAGCAGTACGGCTGGCAGAAAGCGGGTGCAGAGAGGCTTCTCTGAACCCTGTCCACTTCAGAGCTCGGGCAGCCAAGGCTGGCTTGACAGAGAAATCGGTACCATTAGCAGAATAAGCAACAGCACTTGAAAAAGCGGTTTAGAGGATTCAGAAAATCCAGAAGTGGTTATAGTAGCATTTTCATTTGATTATTGTGTATTTTCTTTCTGAGTTATACTCAAGTATTGTACTAAGTGTTTTAATTCTACCAAGGAAATGCCTGCAGCACCTTCAGCATTGAAAATGTTCTGTTCTGTGAGCACTCTTACAATGACTGCTTTGACTGGTTGGGATTATATGCACTGGGGATTTGGCTATAGCTTCCTTATAGCAAAAGTTCTGAACTTTTGTTGGAAAGCATCCCTATTTGTTAAAAAATGCCTGAAACATCCACACCCGCTTTAAAAACAGGCCAAGAAACTGGAATCACAGTGCAGAGAAAGCACAGAGAAGCAGCTATTCTCAACCTTCCCTAGTTCTCTATAGAATGAGCAGAGGGAAGAGGTTTGTTCACAGGCCATCAAATAGGAATAATTACAGCAACAAAACCAGTGCTTAGCAATTTAAACTTTTGAAGAAGTAATCAGCAGCACACAAGCTCCAGAAGTAAGGGAAAACTTGACGACCTTTAAGGTCCCTTCCAACTTTAACCATTCTATGATAAGCTTAACAAATAACTAGCAGCTCCGTGTATTATCTCTTTGGGATCTTCTCTCCAAGAAAGACAGAAGAACCTGAATCCTGCCAACAGTTGAGAAAAACACACTCCAACTAGATAGTAGAGAAAAGGAGGCTGCAGCCATTGCGGTGGGCCCCCCCCCACACACCATTTCATAAAGTAAAAGTTCACTATAAGAAACAAAAATCTGAATAGCCTGAACATTTTTCCATGACAAGGGAACAGATTGTCTCTCAAAGCATGTTTCTCCATACCCCAAAGAGCTGCTCTCAAATTAGTCTGACATCCATGGGTGAGAAAATCTGAGATGGTCCTCACTAGTTCCTGCTCATCAAGGACAAAGAAGTCTTCCTTTTTCTTGCCAGCTGCAATACGAATTCAGGAGAATAAAAAAAAAATAATCCCTTAAACAAGTTGAATAACTAACAAGCTCAAACTGTAGATGCTCAGAAACTTGCTCAGAAACAGAGTTAGTTTTACATAGCACATCCGTGACCTGTTCCTGTAATACTTCATTACATCTGCTTCTGCCTGTGACAAGGACACATTGTCCCCATCTTCAAAACAAGTAGTACTTCCTGAATTAACAAGTATAGTCTACCACAGTCTGAAGATCTGAACTTATGTAGGCAGACTAGTAGGAGGAAAATATCCATATTGTTAACTCTTCGTTTTCACTGTCATTAGAAGTTTTTTAATACTATTCTACCAACCTGATGTGGACAGAATGAGAAGAGTGATTCTGGGGGGAGTCACCAAGAAATCACAGCTTAATTGTATTATAAAGTTTGAATCCTCTTAATAGGCAAATGCTGAATAACAGCTACCTAATGCCTATTTCAAAAGGCAACAGCAACACAGCCCTTTTTCTTCAACAATCTCAACGCCCTGTATCACCCTAGGATCCCTTTGATAATTCAAAAAATAATAACCTTACTAGATATATTTGGAAAACAAGGCAGGTAAGTTAAATTGTTTTCTTGATAACCCTGAATTAGGATGAAGGATCATTTATTAATGCACACCACTACCATATGCTCAATTTCTGAGAGCAGATTTTGAGGTAAAAATAGGGAGAGATTAAGTCAAGCCTTAACAATCAAACTTCAAAATCCTTTCCCTGGAACCTTACCTTATCTTCCCTCTGTACACTTTAAAGGACACCTACCCTATTCTTACTGAAATTAAGACAAAAAGCCCATCATTTAAAGTGAAAACTCCATTGAACTTTACTATCTCCTTAGTGCTCCTCTGAGCCTTTTATATTCAATATAGGGAACACTGTAAGTACAGAGGCAATAGGATTATGCCCTACACACACCTTAGCACAGAGAGACATTTTACCACATCCTTCAGTCATGTTTTGTGTCAGCACTGCAGCAAAATGCTTCAAAATTGGTAGATGGGCACCACATGGTAGTATAACTACATACAATACATAATTTTTCCATTACCCATCCCCTCCCTCTTTCCTACCATATAATTTCTCCTCAAAAGCTTTCCATTAATATTTTGGCCTTTTCTAAATGACAACATATGTTTAGTGTTAAGAAAAAGCTACTTTCCCGTTAACTGCCATGAGCATGAGGAGTTTAACAAAACGCTATTGAAAGATGTCACCAAGCCAAGCTCTCAAAAGTTAGAAGAAATGTCAACATTATCTCCTCATCAATCCATCAATCTGGTAGTCAAACAGTACACCAGTACAACCTTCAGAGGTCAGAATCAGGTATTTTTATACGGACTAGCAACTTGCCCTGATCAAATACTGGGGAAAGAGCCCATCACCTTGCTGTATATTTATATATACCACTACATATCTCCTATATTGTAGTTTCAGAAACATTTTATGTTTTTGGAGGCCTGACAATAGGTTTAACACCACCTCCTACAGGCAACACAAGCAAGCAAAGGGACAGTTTTTCTTTGCAAGTATTTCTCAAAGACTTATCGATGGATGCCATCACTAGTCCCTTCACATAAGGGCTGTTAGATATTCAAATATTTTTCAAAATAGTCCACAGTAACGTCCAAAGTAGTGATCAGTTCATGCAGTAGCAGTTGAGGTAGATTATTCTCAAGTAACAGTTAATGTTCTGATAGTAATACAATCCCACAGTGAATTACATATTTTTTATCAGTAGCTTGGTCACCAAAACCAGAAGAGAGTGTGTGCAGCTCCTCCTTTAAGGTAAGTGATACAGGTTTGGGGTGAAAATGGCCCTCAAAAGAAAAGCTGAACTAGCCCACTGGTGCCTGTGCAGCTACACACAAATGTATTATTCAGGGAAGGAATGGCTGTAAAGAAGCACAGAGCACACAAGCACCAAGTGAGATCTGGTTTGAACACAATAAAAACACGTATACACAAATAGCTCCTAAAGAAGCTGCATTCAGCCACACCACTTACAGTTTTTCCTGCATCTGCATCTGTTCCAGACAGATAAAAGAAATTACTGAAGAGATCTTCCTGAGTGCTTAAGCCCACATAGAACTTAATTTATAAACCCCTTTCCATCAGTATCAGAAGCAACCAAAAAAACCAACAAAAACATAAACACCAAGTCCAGAAAGGTGATAACCTCTGAAGACTTGTACCTATCTCAAGGCAGTACAGGCAGAAAGAATTTCAAGAGGCACTTACTGACTGCTTTGTACTTGACAGTATAATGAGCTTCTTCAAAGCTTTTCTTTCTTTTTTGTACTCTTTAAACTTTTCTAAAAGTTTTTGAGCAAGCAGAGATTCTGGGGAAGCATCTTGTAACTAGTGGAAGCATGTGGAATGTCTGCTTAAGACCACTGCACTGAACACACAGATAGTTTGATTTTTTACATATAATATATTGTCAGAGTAGCAGCTGCCACGAATATTTAGCTGCTACACACAGCAGTGTTACAGGAAGCTTATGCAGAAACTTTCTCTTTGCTCATTAAGAGGAAGGAGTAGGAGACAGTAGTCAAAATTATGATTAAGTAGAGCCCTGAATTATGGATGACTGAAAAATGGGATCTAAACCCCCCTCCATTTCCAAGCACTGGTGTAAGGTTGAGATAAATTGGATTGGGACCGGAAAGATGTCAGAAGAATAGGGACACGGAAAAATTAAGGTTGAAATGAACCTCGGGAAGTCATGTAGCCCAGCCTCCTGCTTAACACAGGGGCAGCTAATATCTTGAGAAAAAAAAAATCAGTCACTCTAGAATGATTTTACATTGAGAAGTGTTTGCTTCACAGAATCCACCATTCTTTTAATTTCCTCTATTATTTATTAAGTTTCAAGGGGAGACACAAAGATGCATATCATCTGACTTCTTTTTGGCTGATCTGGGATTTTTTTCCAACCCATTTAATTACAACATAGAAACTTAAAAGGCAGAATGCAGTTATGGCTTAGATGTTACAGAAATAACTAGACCTCTATGAAAAGAGCAGAAACAAGGGCTTTATGGCAAGAGTCTAGCTCATTCTTAATCTCATTTTGCGAAGTAGATTACTTCTATGTTATTACAATTGGCAGATTGTATAAACCTGTCTAGCAAACACCACGTACAACGAATCCATTGTGTCTAGCTGAGACAGACCAAATGACAAGTCAAAGTTACCTGCCTGTGATTATTTTCTTAATTGAATTCTATAAAAAGTTCATTTTCTGCAGAAATGCAACTCACCACACAACTATATTTTGCTTTAAACTGTGTATTTTCTGCCATTATTACTCTGTTCATCCAACACTAAAAAATAAACAAAAGCCTCCAAATAAATGAATACAATTAATTTCTCAGCATCCAACATACAGAATAACAGCTAATGTACTTTACTGAAACAGATGGGTCACCACAACACTCCAGATATTGAACATCCACTTAGAACACTTTCCAACACCCTTTAAAGTTTGGGGGTTTTAGAAGATACCTTAGAAAGTGAGCTGTGAAGATCTAAGAAGCAGAATTGCCAAATCAGCCTGGTGTTAAAGCCACAAGCAATATAGATCTTCTAAAGCTAGGCCTTGAAGAAAAACTGTGGGCAGTGTAAGTGGATTTCAGTCAATGCCCATGACTGAAGAATCCTTAGGTGAATTTTTTTAAATGGCATTACTTAGAGAGGTCAAACTCTAATTTGCATTAAGAAATATTTGCTCGTGAGGCAATAAAGGTCATCTCTGTACTGAGTTGCCATCTCTGTACTAACAGCCAAATAGGCCAGCTTCTTCTGAGACAAGGGATAAGAAAAATTCATTCACAAAAAGTTAAATGAGTGATTTCCAATGTTGTGGGCTGCTAACTCCCTCAGAATACACCTGCATAGGTATACACTGTTCTTTGAAAGGGTGAATTTATGACAATGTATAGATATGTTATTGTAAAAGGATGAAAGAATAACTCACAGAAATGCTGATGGAAGAGATATAAGCAGGCTCCAGACCGCAGTGGATGCTGGCCACATGAAGGAGCTGCTTAGGAGAAACACTCAGGCAGTCACCTGCCAAGGCAGCGCTGGAAGTCTTGACTGCAAATGGAAGACAATGGCTAAAAGCAGATCCCCCACAAACTTTCTGCTGTACTTTGCACTTTACTAGTAATAATTACTTCAACAGGGGACTAAAACAGAATCAAAACAAATGAAAATTGCAAGCAGTTCACTCAAAATTTTAAGGGAATTATAAGTTTTGACATATCCAGTGTATGTTTTGTTGAATAATTTTGCTCACCAGTGACAGAACCTGACAGTTCTAATATCAGCTATTCCTGTGGCCATTACACACTTTAAATTATAAAGTAACACAGAAAATTCTTGAATACAGATACTTGCAGTAGTCTCAGCTCTCTCAGAGCTTGACAACTCACTTGTTTAGGATAACAGGATAATAGTACATATGGTAAAGTTAAGAGAACAGGTAGGAGTAAAAGGCCTGGTTAAATGATGATAATGTCTTCTTTGAAGTTCCTAGAAAAAGACAGGTGGCCATTATTGCAATCATAGGGATGACTAAGACTGTCATTTTAAATTCCTTTATCCATAAATTGCGGAGGGGAGGGAGGGAGAGGAAAGTATACACATTTGCCCAATACTTATGCTTGCCACTTAGCATCTCTTCTTGGGTCTGAGATGCAGCACCAACCAGATGGATCTTTAGCGTGATCTTATGCTGCCAGTCTATGTTCATACAGCCGTCTCTGTTTCCTTTTAGCCTAAACCAACTTGAAGTATCTTTGGGACAGATTTGACAGTAACTGTCCATCCTTGGGGTTAGATGAGCCTTTATGACATACCCTAATGACTGCAGTAAAACCATCAGGATGTAAAAAGAATTAATATCTGAGTCTGATCCCATCCTATTAGTTTCACAATATGGATTCTTGTATTAGTGTTTTTCATTTCCACTTATTTAACTGAAGTTAATTTCTTTCTACATAGTTACTAGACCAGATTCAAGCCCTTAATACTAAAACAGAACTCTAATCAATTTTACCATATGAGCCTCAGGGTCTCTATGGGGTTGTGTACGCTTCTGCTCAACTATGAAGAGCATTTTGCATCCTTTTTTCTCAAAAGTCTATTGTAAAATACTTAGAAAAAAACCCAACAACCTGCCCTATTTTTAATGGTATAAAAAAGAACTTTGTCAATTCAGTGAATGCCTACTCAGGCTCTGAAGAATTTGTAGTATTCAACCATAGATCTTTGTAGTGAACAACAAGCCCAATCATTCTGGTTGCATTATACAAAGTTCCAGGAATTCCTTGGTATGAAAGAACTTAAATACATTTTCTGGTATATGGAAATAATATTTGATTTAAAGATATATCCCACAGAAGTCAGTGTTGACAAAACCTAGTTTAACTATAAACAAGTATTTTCACATTATTTAACCCGTATTTTGACTTCTTCATGACCAACTCAACTGGCTTCTTGACACTGAATTACAATTCATGCACAAATTCTTTATATCAGTAAGTAGATACATAGCAGCGACAGAAAAAGGAGCCCCAACAAAAACTTTTGCTAAATTATCATGGAGCAAGGATTCAAAATGTAGTTTGTGTGGGAAATAGGCCAGATCATTCTTGGACTCCCCTAAACCTCAAGCAACACATGCTGACAAAGAAAGAAATTGTATTAGTTTTGCATTCCTTGTATTAACTTCTTTTCTCTTAATTCTGAAGTTTTCTAAAAGAACATGAGTTGTTAAGTGATTTATACTTACTATTTGCATGTATAATAAAGAAAATCCATGGATATAGGTGCTTCCAAATTAAGCTAATATTTGTTTTATTTATAATTCAGCAACAATTAAAGTAATGCCTCCCAGAGCTCTTTTTCCACTAGGCACGTTACTGTCTAATACTACAGCCTGACCCAACACCTATTAAACAATATACCGTCTCCAAAGCCAGTGAGTGACAGCTGCAACCACACAAGGGTTTGAGATACGGTAATTTTCCTTTATAACCTAGACAGAACACAAAATCCATGAAGGTGTGTTTGCGTTGGCAACAAATACTCAAAGAAAAACACAACCAGAAAACTAGTAAGCAAAGTTCAACACAAGCTGTTATTCTTTTCAGCAGCTGAAACCAAAGCAATGCAAAATGCAGTAAACCAGTTTCAAATCATGGGAAAGAGCTGGAAACTTTCTACGGTAACTTTCTTAGACTGCTACATAAAGCTTTCTTGATTTGGTATCCATGGAACAATTATCCATCTGCTTCAGAACTGATTATTCATACTAGTTTGTCCACATTAACAATTTATTCTAAATATAACATGAAATGGACCAAAACCAGCCTCCAAATTCAGCTCCTCCAGAATGTTAATATCTTTAGTCTACAGGCAGTAAATCATACAGCTGGCTTTAAAACAAAAAATATTGAAGCAAGACTTCCCCCAAAATTTTTAGGTAGGCATAAAAATTAAAATAAGCTATCATCTCTTTTTGAAATAAAACAAAGTAATTCTATCTTTCAGAACATCAAATATTACACAACAGGTTTTAATCATTATTGTGACCAGCTCTAAATACAGGACACAATGGAATTGCTCACTAAAGTTCCGCCCATTTCTGCTTGTACTTTTGATTCCAGGAAAATTATACAGTGAAGTTATTCTGAAAGACAATTCTCTGCATAATAAATAGATATGGAAGAGTGTGCGCACATGGAAAAAGAACAAGAGTTCAGTTCTCAGACTGAAATTATGCTGGCTTCTGCTTGTGCAAGCTGTGTATCTTCAATGAGGTTGCAGTAATGCTGGAAGCATTTCCGCATGAATTCAGTCCTTATTCTCCCCAAACTGTTTGCATTATTTATTTACTTACTTTAAGAAAGGCTTCTCAAAAGAGATTTCACATTCTAGACCTCTTCCATCCTTCCTTGAGTTAAAAATATTCTATCACAAGAACTATTGTGCATAACTCTTAAATACCTTTTGTTCCAAGTGAGATCATAGTCCTTTAGATATAAGACCCTTTACCCATTAGATGGGGTTTCTTCTTGAAAGTGTCCTATTTTGTTTTTATTTATTCCTTTTAAATGCTAATGCTAAAGCCTTAAGTGAATTCAGAAAAAGAAGAATGAAAACATTTTACAGGAATCTTTTACATTTGTGGCCTGGCAGTGAAAGACAAGGATGCATAGTGTCTCACTGCCAGGGGATGTAACACAGCCTTGCTGAAAACAGACTGGAGTGACTGGATTTCCTAAACTTGAGAGTTTTGTGCCAAAAAAAGAGATGATTTTGACCTATTTCACAAAACAGTCTATTTGGACTCTTAGGGGTAACTTCGCAGAAAAGGCAGCTGAGTCAGCTAAGGATTTCCCATAGTATAAACTGAGAAAATTCAGACTTCTGTTGGTGTGCCAAAACAGTAACAGGCACAATTACCTTATTTATACTTCTGTGTTAGTATCATCTTTTAATAACATCATTACCTCTTCCTATAGATCTTCAGTCATTATTTTACTATTTCCTGCAGTTATTGAAAACATTGTGATTTTCCTAAGTCACCCAAGTCTACAGCAGAGAAAACCAGCCTTTAGTTTATATTGTAATTCTGAAGAGTTAGCAAACCAACTGGATATATATAAAGGGAACAGTATGTACAAAAATATAGAGGACAGTCAGTAAGACTTTCCAATGTCAGTGCAGTACTGTATCTTACAAAATGTTATTGGCAACTTTGTGCACCCCAATTTTAGAATAAAACTTTCAGACTTTTCTTCCTTTCTGTTGGAAATTGAAGTACATTTAAATACGTAGGCAAAGTATTGATATAATTTCCACTAGTTGCACCTCCAGTTAAATGATAAGTCTCTTTCCTTCATACTCAGAGCCATCAAACATAATTATAAACTTTGTTTACTTTTCTGTTTTACTCTCCAGTTACAATTCTACTGAGCACTAGGCATGTGTATCTCTATCACTGGCTAAATTGCAGGAGATATGTTGAGCTGTAGAGGTAAAATTACCGAATTTTCTTTTCAATACGTATGGCCCCTGATCTATTACAAAAAACAAATTTCCATCTCTAAGCAACTGATCTCTTAGCAACAAGAAGCACCTGCATAAAAGATGCCACAGAGAGTGATCACCAGAAAACCTGTTCACATCCTTAAAGAAGCACATCGGTAACAACGATAGCACTCATCACTGGTAAAAATCAAGAAGTAACAAGACAACACAGGTAAATTCTTAATTCATTTTCAGCTTTATCTTCAAATAGTGTAAGTGAGAAATATTTTTTGTTTATGAGTGGGAAGTGTGCCTTCTGGAGCTGTTTTGATTTGAGTTACTGTAACTTTGTGTAAATTATACGTTGTCACTATCTAAAGAGATATTTTTTTTTCACAGAAAATCTGCAGGTCTTAAACCAAATCATTAGTATTAAAATAACAACAATGTTTGTATATTTTGTAAGTATTCCACAAAGTCTCTTTTTTAAAAAATAGCCCAATGTTCTTGAACAGTCATCCTTTGAAAGTGTTCACTTCAACCTTTCAAACTCTTTCTATCACATCAACAAACACTAAAACTTTTTAGGTTTTATAGATACTATAATCAGGTTCCATTGATTAAAAAAACCAAACCTTTTCAGTGTTCCTGTGGTCTCTGATTTCATTTTATGTATCCTAAAGTGGACTTTATTCCATTTACTACATTTCATGCAAAGATTTGTATCATGACAAAGTTAAGGTAGAAAACATAGCGTGGAATGGATACTGCCGACTGTTGATGATGTATAGCAACATGGAATTAGTTGGCAAATGAGTGAATTTGGACAAATCAACATTTCCAAGCATCATTGTCACAGCAAGGGAAAGACCAGATTATTATTGAGAACAAAAATAGGTCATCAGGTAGAACAAATCTGCAAGTGACCCAGAGAATTTGTTTATTGTATCCTAGCCTGATCTCTTGTGGTGCTTGCTGTGGAAAAGTACTATCTTTCTTTAAGCTACTACATCTGAGTTAATACTTAGTATAATAATTAATATTATACATCTAAAACATATATATAGTAATACTATATATTACAGTGTTACATATCCTGATTAAGTCATTTGCAGGAAGAGTGGTTTGAGAAGCCATGCATTCTTCCTTAGTTTTGTTTTTCCAAATATTCAGATCTTCTTCAGGGTTAATTAACATACTTTGATAGAATACTTGGCACTTATAGCCAGAAAAAACGCCAAAAATGTAATTTACATTTCTTACAGAGTAGTCCTTTCTGTGTCAACTAACTTTTTGCTTAAGTTGATCAGAGTATTTGCTAGCAATAAAACTACTACAGCAGGCTTGATTATGGCAGAGAGAACTGCCTTCTATCTGCCAAATTAGAGTCAAAACTACCTACCCAGAAGTAAAGGCAAAGAGATAGTAGCTGCACCGAGAAAGCCCTCCTTGTAGAGGTCTGCTTTGCCGTACTCATAACAAGGAAGTCTGACAGAAAGTGCATTAGAGAGACATTTCAGTTGTCCACCCACAACTCATTTTCTAGTTGGCTTTGAGTTAATTAGAGCTTATGGTGTTCCAAGGAAACTAAGGTAGACAAACAGTAAAATACATTCTTAAAAACCCTGCAGAAGTTTGCACATCTCCATAACTCTTTTTGATGCCTTACAAGCACTGACATAACTATTCTGCTTCAGAAGATCTAAGTTTCAGATTAAACCCTTTTACTATCTAACGTGGATTGTACTTTTCATAGACATTATGTTGGTTCCTAAGCAACAATCAGACTTCTTGTGAAAGGTACTGAAACTGGCAAATTATTTTTCCAAATCACACATCAGACTGCAACTAAAACATCAGAAGAGGACAAAGTCCAAATTCTAATTTTAGATCATTATTCTTCTGAAAGAAAAATCACCATATAATTATAGATTGTTCAGAAAGCAGAAACCCTTATTGTACAGTTATCTGAGAAGCACTTAGTGTACCTTGCCTTGCACATCTGTGTTGCATAACTAACTACAGGAAAATAGTATGGACACTGGCCAGACATGAGAGATAGCTACCAATTTTTATTTCTTTTTATTTATGCAGAGCATATTATCACTACAGGCAATCGTGGTTTTACGACTGGCTACTTACTGTGAAGACTTAACATTCTAGTGGAAAGTGATTTTTCAGGATGTGAATATTCACCCTCTGAAGATCACTTTAGACACCTAAACTAACTAGCAATTTCTAGAAGGCTATACTTGAATCACAACTTTCAGAATATCAAAACTTTCACTGGGTACTCCCAAATACAACATCCAAACCAACCTGACAGTACATTATAAGTACTTTATTTTGGAAGCTCACTAAACTACATGATCAATAGCAACACAAAAACCTAATTTAGCCTTTTCAGCAATAATGTTTCATCTTGATCAGTACTCATTTATGTCAGCAACATTAGATCTTTGGCATTAAGGACCACTAAAAGGATCCAGTAACTTCTTCAGAGTGTTTAAAAGGCAGGAATTGCAGCTCCATTGTACTAGAAAAAAGTTACATAAATCACAAGAGCAGCCTATAGGATACCTATTTGATGATCTACTGGCAGAAATTACAGCCCCAAGATGTAATTGTGTCTAGAAAGTATGTGTCTAAATGTATGTCTAAAAGACTCTATGTTTAAAACATGACAACTTCTAATTTAATCCAAAAGATATCTCAGTAGATGACCTGGAATGATAGACACAAGGATGACAGGTACACAAAATGAGGGTTGCAACCAACACTGGCAAACACTGTGGTACAATGAGAGCAGCAGACCTGTAATAAGAAAACCAGTTGGTAATGATCCACTCTCTACACTATACATATCTCACGAGAGTTCACTCCCATATAGATCTAAACTGGTTTAGTCATTTGAATCTCCATTAAAAGCTGGTGTGCACTAGACACAGCTTTGGAGTACGTAACCTGATTTATTTTAATCCAAAAAGACCCCAGGTTACATGCTCGGAGATTGCTCTGTGATATATACTGAAGCAAGGGAATGGGAATAATCTGAAGGTTTGCTATCAAAGCATATCCTGATACAAACTCAGCCACCAGCACAGACACCATGAGCCACTGTCATCATGGACTATTGTGCACGTGGGCAGTGTCCACAGAACAAATACAAGAAACCCACTACTTACCTAGGTAGACATTAGCCTTCTAGTTGTGAAATGCACAGCAAAAGCTATCTACACACTTACACACAGAAGACAGCTTTACAGTTTGTCAACCTTAAGTGCGTGAAAACAGTCAATATGTAGAGAATCAGCTTCTAGAGACAGGAAGGCTACAACATCTTATTTGAAAAAATAAAGACTTACTGGGCTTATATGAACCAATAGATTTATTTTTATTTGAAAACAGTCTATTTAAAATTTCATTTTTCCAAACTGTTTAGTTAATTACCTATGTAATTGCTTCAGATGCTGCTGATATTGGTCACTAACATTTGGGGATTTATAACAAGTAGCAGATTTTTTTTCTCCCATGTCTTCCCTGACAGAAGAACCACTACAGAGGAAAGAATTCCAGCACTCAGGAATGGTTCTTCAGGAGTTTTCAGGAAGTTTTACAACCTTCTTTTCAAAATTATCAGAAATTTTCAGCTCCAATTTCATAATATGATACATAATTTGCCCTTTCACTGACACAATCATTAAGTACAAAGCTCTAACTGGAATAAAAGCGGTTAATATGGTTATCCTTTAGATAGATGGACTTTTTTCTTTACTGTGGACCCTGTCATCATTTATTATATCATCTTTTGCAAGAAAACATTCAACAGAACCCAGAATTTTTCTCAGTGTTTTGTATCTTACAGTCAAGACTTAAGAATCAGCGATCCAAAGGGCCCTCTGCTGGCAAATGCTTTCCCAGCTGTTAAGATGCACAATAATTGTTGGGTCAGGCAGCCTGTGCATATATGTCTCTCTTGTCACAAAAGCACTTCCTTCTTATGTCTCTTCCCTCCCACTATTTCATTTTAAAAGCTTTTTTTGCCCCATTCCCGTCCTCCCCTCCTACATATAAGTATCAATCAGAACAACAAATCCCTCTGATCAGACACATACTTCAACCAGCAGCAAGGAGAACTACCTACACAAGATTTCAAGACAAAATGAGCATAAATAGTGAAAGCTTCTTTCATGCACAACAGGCACTTCAGCTTTGTTCCATTTCTAAACTTCTTCAGTCTATTCAGCGACTACTTACTATCAAAATTTACTTGGCTGAGTTTTTATTAGGAGTCATTTACCTCATAGAAAATTCTTAAAGAATACAATGGGTACAAGCAGAATGAGCAGTTCAGTTGAAATATTTTAAGGTGAATGTTCCATGGCCCATTTGGCTTTTGCAATAAAAAAAAGCGCATTAGAAATGCAAACCCTGAATCTGTGCCTGGATCATGCTCATTGAAATGAGGCAAAGAAATTCTCAACACAAGAAATGCCAATGGTTTGTTTCAAGAGTTTGAGGAACCATCTTCAAATTCGCTCAAGAGTATAAAAAGGATTCAGATTTAATCCAGTGCCTTTAATACCTTTTAGCTACATGAGAGCGTGATCCAGGATATAAAAATGATAAATCTAACAGTAAAGTGCACACTGATGTATGGGTTATCATGTCACAGAAAAAATATTTTATTCTTTTACTAAAATAATATAAAATTATGAAGTTGGGGTAATCTAGAACATAATCCATTACAATCTGTGTATTTTGAAAAGATAGAGACTCCATTTCTCTTTCGATACAATGATAACCTTTAGCTGCAAATAACTAAGAACTGAGAAAAATCAAAACTCAGGGTTGATTTTCTGAAAATAAAACTCCCACCTGCAAAGTACACTCTGCAAACATATCAGCCCCTTGAACTGTAGCAGGGCTTAACCTACAGATTTAATATTAATAGTTACAGGTTTGTACATATAGATATGTTTATTTCGTAGCACCCAAACACATAACTACCTATATACTTCTTTTCATAGGGAAAGTGAGGCAGAGAAATTCCTGTACAGACACACCAGGATATCCCAGAGATGAAAAAAAACAACAAAAAGCAAAAAACACTAGAGCCTATCTGTGGCAATGGAGTACAAAGATGAAGTTCATCCAGATCCAGAAGAAAACAATAAAAAAAGTGAAACTACATGCTCTAAGTGTAGTTATTTACTCCTATAACATGAGCTGTAAGATCGTACAGTGAAAGGGGCTGAAACTAATGAAACTAATAATATATACATGCAGACACGTTTTTATTGTAATGAATAATCCTCAAGGAAGTTTAAAGCTAGCATTTTTACTTGTACTAAACAAATATCATTAGTGTGCAACAGTGCGTTAGTGAAATTAATAAATATGATTATATGATTAAAAAATGGTTATGGTTACAAAAACATTTTTTCACAGCAGACAAGACAACACAACAGTTGAACAAGCACAAGATGCGATGGGTACATGGACACCCCTGTAAGAGGTGTACTGCTACCTACTGGCAGAACATACAGGTTTCTAAAAGGTCTCCTGGCACATTGTGGCAGAGTCATTTTGGATCACAGCGTGACCAGAAGCCTTGCAGAGCAGTCATCCAAAATACTGGAGTGTTGATTGCACCTGCAAGGTTTTGAGCCACTGCTTGCTCTCTTCCCCAGGGTTCTGTCCATACTATCTACATTTTCTACTTAGACCAAAAATACCATCTATCACATACTTGGCTTAGTTTAATGTAACAGTTACTACAGACTAAGCTGTATTTCTGCAATGTGAGATCAAAGCACAAGATCAACAGGAAAGCACTTGCTGAAAGTAAACAGTAACAAAAAGCTTCCTATTAAGTAAATACACCCTTCAGTTTTGAAATATTGTCACAGGAAGGAACAAAGCAAATCTATTCTTAATTACTGTCAGAGCAGGACTAAGAAGTTGTATTACTAAATTACTGTGCAGATGCAGGCAATATCTTTCAGTGGTTATGTGAGTTCCCATTCGCAGAATAACATCTTCCTTCTCCGCTTTAAGTCATAAAATATGAGAGGTCATTAAAGTCAAAAGCACATAAAACAAATTTGAAGGAATCCTTCCACTCCCCCTGTGCATAACAGACCTGTCCATTTGCTTGTTTTTTCTTTCCTGTGCCAAGTGTTGGTTACTGCCTTAGGAAAAATATAGTAACAAAGAATCAATGATCTTGTTTTTTATGGCATACACTATATATTTGAAAGTATTTAGCAGAAGAACCATAAAGAATGCAATGTATTAGAGTACACTCAAAGACTGACAGTAAAAAAACCCCACAATACATTGTTTCAAATAAAAACCTGGAGTACACTATCTGCATCACGAAAAACTAATGTAGTTATTCTGGAAACTCAAGGACTCTGGTACTACAGGCATGCAGGAAGGGAAAGAGCTAAGTAACAGAGATAAAAGCTGGTGAGTGAATTCATTCAGTGCTTCCACATGGTGCTGAAAGTTTAATTTCTTATGTTTTGGTTAGAAATTTGCAAGGAGTAAACCTCAATATTGGCCAGCCAAGTCAGTATCAGAGATAAGAGGTCTGTCAGTGAAAGCATCCAAAACTATGCTTCAATATCAAGGTCAGAAAAGCTTTGTTATTTCCAAATAAAAAGAGTGTCTGCTGCATGTCTGTTTTGACTTGTGATGTAGCTTGTCCTGGCACGCAGTCCAGGCACTCACTGTCATTATAAAATAAAGCTACCTCAAGAGCTAATTTGCTCATTTACAGGGGTTGAGAGGTACAGACTAAAGCTGAAAAACTTTGAACATTGAAAAACTCTTTCCCCTTTCTCTCCCTCTGAAGCAAAGCAGAATCTCTTGGAAAAGATGGTACTGGAAACTCTGAATCCAATGCACTACAACATCACCAGCCTCGTACCAGATACGATGCCAGTGGCCACAGTGCCCATACTCATTCTCATGTGCTTTCTGTTTCTAATATGGAATCATGAAGAAACTTCATCAATACCAGGTAAATTAATTTTAATGATAGTATCACCTAAAAGCTTTAGTTTCTCAAATTTAAGTGGGAAAGTATTGCTGAATAATGATGATATGCCGACAATATTTGCTGAGTCAAGTTGAAATGAAATTAAACAGCTTTTTAAATAACTTATAAAAGAAATCAGGCTCTATTTAACCTGAGAACTTCCATAATAAACCTGTCGGGGTTTTATAAATACATGACATTTAGTTTCACGCTTTATTATGTATATGCTACAAAGACCTAATACCATTTTACCAGCTCTAGATGTTAATATTTTCATGTGCCTGATAAACTTCTATTTTTTACGTGAGTTAAGTTTAAAGCTTTCTAAATGGTCTTTATTAGAAATAAAATATTATTTATGAAGTTATTCTGATTTTAGTAGAGTATTATCTTTTCTCTGCATGTTTGGCACCGAAGATCCTCCAGAACAGAATAACACCAGATGGTTCCTCTTTCGGAGGAGGGCCCCATTTGTAACGTTTTGGGGGTTTATGGTATAGGGGTATGGTTACTGATTCAGTCTATTTTTCGTTAGCTGCAATGCAATGACTTACTGCCTGAATGGGAACAGCGCTCACACCTCACAAAGGTGTTGACAGGAATAATCCTGAACTAATGCAGTCGCACGAGAATAAAATCCTGGGAAAAGACTCTTGCCAAATATCCTTCAATATGCTAAAACTCATCAAAAGTATTCACAGAAGGTTATGCATTCTATTTGAATGCTTGATTGGATTAACAAAACGACAGATCTAAATTAATGTGGTTTAAATTCACAGGTATTTAAATAATCTGGGTTCTTGCAATTCCTATTAGTACACAGTGGAGCTGTGTTAGTACATTTTTAAACTGTATGCAAGTTGTGCAAGTACTTAATTTGTTTTGTTTCATAGTTAGATATATGTTTTACAAACAGAAGAGGCAAATTAAGCTTTCCCTAAAGAAAGAAACATTCTTTTAAAAGTAATTACAGACAAATTCTCTCCTGTAGTTTCCACTTTCTCCTGTTTGTTGTAAGAAGGAAATTTGGTGCTGAGTTACAGCAGAAGGATTTAGCTGAGACCTTTGTTGACTAAAGCCTCATTCATCCATTCTTATCTCCTACTTAAGCATGCTTTCATAAATTCATAGCATTCTGTTTTCTCACAACTGACTTTAAGAGAAATGTAACTAATTACATCAAAAGGACATTGACTTTTGTAGGTGTTACTACGACTCTTCAACAAAAAGAATCACTCAAAGGATTTGTTAAAATCACAAACTATTAAACCATATATTTTCTTCTTAGTCTCAAAGAAACAATTTGGAGTTGTATAAAAAAGTAATGACTGTCATTTCTTGTATGTATATTGAATGGACTATAGGCTTCCATAGATATTAATATAGGATAATTATAGAATAATAATATAGGTTAACTTAGGTTTCAACAACATAAATGCAATCTTCTCTAAAACAGAACTTGAGTATGGGCTCATAACATGAGAACTGCCCAATGCAGACCCTGACTTGCCATGTTAAAAAACTCCTTTGAAAATGGTGATGATTAGAGATATATCTTTGTCAGTGAGCACTGTTGAGTCCAAACTTTTCTTACCCTCTTTCCTAGGGCCAGGATACTGTATGGGAATTGGTCCTCTCATTTCACATGGGAGATTTCTCTGGATGGGAGTGGGTAACGCCTGCAACTACTACAATAAGACATATGGAGAATTTGTGAGAGTTTGGATCAGCGGTGAAGAAACATTTATAATTAGCAAGTAAATCCTTGTTTTATATCTTTAATGATCTGAAGAGCTTTTTCGCATCTTTACAACCTCTTTGCTACTTTGTTTTCTAAAGCAGAATCGAAATTAGTATTTTTCAAAAATTATCCTAACATGCCTTTTACTTCCTGCTCTTCACAATCCTTTTTCTAGTATTTTTTTTCTTTAAAGACTCTGCTATTGAAATCTACATGAATTCTCATTTTTTTAATGGAAAGGAAGATTAAGTACTGTGGCTCAACCCTAAAAAATGTTTACTATCTCTCTTGCTACTCCATTTAATGTAAGCATTACATACTATACTGGAACCTAGACTGACTGCAAAGAAGGATTAAGCCAAATTTTTGTTTCCTGTGTTCTTAAGTTTCTCCTTAAAATGGGAGTAATACATGAAGATTATAGCTCCAATTCAGTAGACTAACTAAACAAATGCAGCATTATAGGATAATGAGTAATTCCACTCCAATTAATGGGATTGCTCACAGACTTCAATTATACACAGTATTAAACCTAATGCTAAACCACAGTCTATCATTTTATTAGCTCCAGTGGATGGTTGCTTTCTTCTTACATTGGATCATCTGGATGCTTCCGAGTTGCACTATGAAAAAAGTAGCAAAATGCTTACCATGCATAATCAAGAAAGATTCACAACGTTTTTATTTGCAGTATCAATCAATCCATACTCAACTTTCATTATGTAAAAGCTTTCAAAAGGCAACATAGTATAGAGGTCTATCACAGGATTAGCCACATGAAGCAAGTCGGCTTCATCTGTCTGATTTTATGGCTGTAAAAAGAGGTAATCATTACAGGAAAACTATTTACATCTCCATCCTACAGAGGTGTTCTAAAGATCAACTAAGGGTCTCTAATGTTTTGGTTGAATATTTATTGCCATCTTCCACCTTCTGTACTGCCAATTCATCAGAAATAAATCGGGAGTACTCAAACAATGCCACAGCTGCAGTGGACTTCACAGTCAATACATCACTTTTCTTCAGACTTACTATTTGCTTAAAAGCATTGACAGTACGGAGAGAGCTAGTATTTAACTTTAAAAACAAACAAACAAACAACCCAATAACACAGAATAAAGTTTTCAGTGGATCATGAATTCACTGCAAAACTAAACATAACCTGGATTCTATAAGAGTATATGATTTCCACCAATGTCATCTGAATTTTTACCTTCAAATCTAATCATACTAAGATGCTAATGCATAGAGAGGAGTAGCAGTCTTGGTTACAACAGATGTTGTCTTTTAGAGGCCTTCATAAAAAAGTTTCATGAGGAAAACCTGCTTAAACGAGGTCACATGTCAAAATCCTTCCTTAAAGCATTATTATGTGTCTCTTGAGTACATCTATCTACGTGTGTGCAATGGAAGGAAGAAAAATGAGCCTCCTGTGCCTTTCTGTTCCTTGGGACAGCTGTCATAATTCAACATTATCTTTTCATGTTCATGAAAATACAGATTATGCTCCTTGACATGCAAAAAACGTTTAAGGAAATTAGGAAAAAGAGCAGATGTGGGGAAGCGTAGGAAAGAGAATATGTTGAATTCCTTGGAAGGCCAGACCTGCAGATACACTCCTCCCTGCTTTTACTCCAGTCCTTAATCCATGTTTGTCTATTTGTACCATACAGGATCTCACTGTTAACTTTACCTCTGGTCATGCAGAACTACGGGGAAAACCCAGCGCTGCTGAAGTCAGTATTTTGCCAAAGCAGAAGTCCCATTTTCCCCTGACTGAAAAATTAAACTAATCCACCCAAGACGTCTGGGATTCGGTCCATAGAGTTTGCTACATGGCAGAGACAGTAGCATATTGTTTCATTTCAGCCTCTGTTCTGATTTTCTTTTTGTTAGATTTCATTTGATTAGATTTTCATCACAGCATTTCTAAAACACTAGCTCCCTCTAAAGGAAATTACATCTTAAAGCAATAATGCTGGTCACAACCTGTTTGCTAGCACATGTAATTAAACCTTGTCAATTATAAAAAGAATTGTACATATGATGGATTTCCCCAACATTTGTATTTAGAAATATTTATCCCACCCATATCATCATATTCTGATATGGTATATTTAAGCAATGCACGTGTATTTATGCTTTCTGTATGCACTAAATAGCTACAAAACTGTAGCTGTAATTCAATACATATCTGTCAACTGTCAAATGAAATTATCAACTGTCAAATATTTAATGCCTCATCTTCTGAAATACCTGACATTGGTCATTGCCAGAGTGTATCTACATGTCTCTATGTATACACGATATTCAGATTAAAAACATCTGGTAAGCATTTGCATTTTAACTGAGAAACATTTTAAATCTGAAATCTAATATACATTCTGAACACATTCATAATCAATTTTCCTTAATTATGTAAAAGGAACAGCATTTAAGTGTCAAACATTCTACTGTCTCCTAAATTGAGAATGCAAGTCAGAGCAACTACAAAATGTCAGAATAAAAATTCTGTGTACAGTCTATGAAACAGTATTTTTGTTTTGGGCTTTCCCCTGCCCCTCCTTTCTTTCCCAGATCCTCAAGTGTGTTCCATGTAATGAAACACTGGCATTATGTTTCTCGATTTGGGAGCAAGCTTGGATTACAGTGCATTGGCATGTATGAAAATGGCATCATATTTAATAACAACCCAGCACACTGGAAAGAAATTCGACCTTTTTTCACCAAAGGTAAATCGGTGCACCTTAATACACTGTATCACTGTAGCACAGAGTCTTTTCTGAAGTGCTGTTTGTCCTTTACACATTTAAATTACAGAAATCAGTTCCCTTTATATATCCCATAGAAATGTTTTATTGCACTTGGATCTTTCATGCTTATCCTGCTCGGTACGTTATTTAAAATGGTCCTGAAGTAGTTTTGAAGATTTGTAATTTCATCCAACGAAACCAAAATTAAATGATGCCCATAAGCTGTGTTTTTAGAAGTCCTTACATTTCAAGTCCTGCATTTATATTAGATCAACTGGCATTTCTACAAATGCAGTTGGCTGTTCCTACACAAGCCTCCATCAAGTTCAAAGAATTTTCAGTCTTATTCTAATTGTAGAAAAAAAATACGATCATCTTTAGTTTCAAAATTAATTTAGAAGATTTGCATAGCAGAAGTATTTATTAATCCATTTAATACAATAGAAATCAATGTAGTAAGAGAAAGAAAAATGAAGTAATATCACTACATTGAAATCAAATAGGAAATTAACTAAAACTCCAATGTTACTATGAGTCTGCAGTTTTTTAATTGACATTATTGCCACAAATTGAAAATTTTTAACACTTACATATCATTAGAATTAGCTACTTCTGATGACGTTACACCTTTCCAAACAGAACGGCCACACTTCTTGTCCTGGGAGCTCCACAGTTCAGTAAACTTTCTCACCAGCTGAGACTGCAGTAGTTCATGACAGTGATTCCAGAGCCTGAAAATGAAAGTAAAGCAACACCTAAAAGAAATTAATTATCTGTTTAAATTTTATGTACTGTTCTGTTGATATATCTGTGCTCCTGTATGACACTTGGGCCCTTCCTACATGATTTTGCTATTGAAAAATATCATCAACTTTGTACTGGTTGAAGACACCAGGAAAAAGAATAATACTGTTTTTCTACTTACTCCTACAACTACGAGTTCTCTCTATTTACAAAACAGACCTCCTCTCTTCTCCATTACAAACATACAAGCCCTCTCTACTTATATTTGATAAAATAATGCCCTTGAGGTAATTACAGTGATTCTTGTATGGAAAATCTGATTTAAATAGAGTACTTGCAGCAAGATTTCCAAAGTCACTCAAAAATTATCTGAATCGATTCCAGCTGGAGCCTATCAAAATCCCACTGAACTGCATAGCAGAAGAGCTGATATCTGTTTTCGAATTCTAAAAATGCAATAATTCATCATGACACTGTCTCCACCGATAGGTGGGCAGACTAAGGTAGGGTAACACAGAGCCCACTGCCTGGCTGGGCTTCAGCGCATCCAGGGCAACATTACAGGCTCCCAGTATGTTCCTGCAAAGCTACCATGCGCCTTAAGAGCACCCAGGAACTGTGGTTACAGAAATACCCCACAAATCCCCAAGCTGTCTTCCCTGCTCAGTGTCGTTGCAAGGAAACGAGACAAGACATCCATGGTGCCTGTCATGGAGATAAGGATATGGATACCCTCCCAACACAGAAAGGTAGCACAAACAATGCTAAGTTTCTCTCCTTAACGTGGTATGAACCTAACATAAAATGTGTGTCTGAAATACGAGGTGGCTGGATGCAAGGGAAGTTTGAGCTTTGAGTTAATTGCTAGTTTAACTCAAAATGCTTAGATTTTCCTTTCAAAAGATAAAAAAAATACAGTTTCACAATGATTTTCTATCACTCACTCACATGGCAACGTTTCACTTTATATTGACACCATTATCACCAATTGGTAAGTTGCAACTTAGTAGGAAAGTTAACCAATTGCATGATCATTTTGTACATACATTTCAGCTCTGTCTGGTCCTGGTCTGGTGCGTATGATAGCAATTTGTGTTGAGTCAACAATTGAACACCTGGACAAACTAGAGGAGGTAACCACTGAAGTAGGAAACATCAATGTGTTGAACCTCATGAGACGGATCATGCTTGACACATCTAACAAGCTTTTTCTCGGGATCCCCTTGGACGGTATTAACAGCTTTATTTTTATACCTTATGATTGATCTGAAGTGCATGTCCAAAGAAAACTCAGCAGTTTGTTTCAGAAAACAGAGAGCCAGAGCAGACTCTTACATCACTATATCATTAAATCAAATTTATTTAGGACTTATTTTAGTTCTAAAAGATAGGACAAAAAAAAGTATACATGTAGCTTGTCACATTCACCTTAATAAATACCACCATTTAAAGTGATTTTCATGCCGTGAGTTGGTACAATATTATACGTATGTAAGAATTGTAAATCCTTCTGCCAAACTAAATGATTGCCTTGAAAAGTTCGCCAGTAAGTTTAAGCTTTCTGTGACTTCTTCAGCCTCAAAACCATATGACAGAAATAACATTATCATGTTGTATAAATTATTCCATTTCAATATGCTGCAAGAGTTCTGCTTCTGCTCTCCTGGGGGAGACTATTTGTCTCTAGTTGACTCATCACTATCTCCTCTTTGCTAGCTACTAAGAGTTTTTACAAAGATCTATACCTTTTCTACAGTCTGCAATAAATATTTCCTAATGCTATCACATATTAAAACCAATTGTTCATCAAAGTCCCATGAACTTAGAGTAGGAAACAGGGCCTTATTAATTTTTCTGAAGTATTTGCATTTTTTGACTATTGAGGTTTATATTTTATACTGCTTTTTCTTAATGTGTATTTTCAGAAAGTGCCATTGTACTAAAGATTCAGAACTACTTTGATGCTTGGCAAGCACTTCTATTAAAGCCCGACATCTTTTTTAAGATTTCTTGGCTGTGCAAGAAATATGAAGAAGCAGTGTAAGTATCAATAGCGTTACAAATCATTTGCATAAGATTCTTGCTAAGAAGGAGATCTTCCTTGATATTTTCCTCTGCCTTTTAGAAAATAAACTGTGAAACTTGCAAAGGTGGCTGGCTGAAGTTCCCTACCTGCAGACCCAAGATAGCAACAGAACAAGATTTGCCACTGATGCTACAAGTGGCTGATCTCGGGGGATGATTTAAAGCACGTGTCTACTCAGCCCTAGTTTACTCACCAAAATATTAGTTATTGCCAGTACAAGTGTGAAACTAAATTGAAATAACTGATTCAGTTCAAACAGGCAAGGAAAAGCTGACATATGGGGTGAAGTTACATTTGCTCTCTAGCTGAGAACAGTCAAAGTAGTAGGCTACAGTTCATCAAAACAAGAAAACTCATCTACATTCATGGCACTGTCCCAGAAGAGGTAACCCTTGAGTACACCACTATTTATTGGTGCCCCCAAAATGCATTTTTGAGTCAATAACTCATTTTTGAGTTCAAACTTGGTGGTCTGTGTGATAATCCATTTTAGGGGTATGGGTTTTCCCCCTAAATAAGCAACAAATTTGTTTTGCCATCTTCCTCTTTACAAAAGCACAAAATGCCTCTTCTTTTTGAAGCATTTGCTGTCTTTTGCCAAAAGAGGGCTGGCTGTAAAAAGAACTAGCAATCAGTTTGTTCATTTGGGATCTGGATTCCATCTACTGAGAGGAACAACTACTTACAAAGCACATGTAATAAATCGTTTTGATAGTGCAATATAACATAAAGGCTCTAAGGGAAAGTTGGAGGTTCACCTAAAGTAATTGATAACTCTTATGAATTAGACACAAGATTTATCTTCTCTAACATTTGCTTGCCAGTTTTATTGTGACACCAATCAGTGCTTTATCTTGTGAATCTAATAACAGATAACTGTGGTGGCCCAGTTATTACCGGAAAGCCCCTGAAGGCAAATATTGATGTTTCAAAAGCGATCCCATTAAAATAATCATTCATTAATTTCTACTGAAAAAAAAATAAATTATAAAGATTGATGGACTCAAACCAATGCAAAGAACCACCACAGGATGTGATGACTTTTGAATTCTTCTGATAAAGCTGGCAAAAAGGACCACTTATTTCTAATACACAAAAAATGTTACAAAAAAATAGGTGTACCAGGTTTGAAGTTTTAAATGCATTTACCCCTACAAAACCCAAATTTTCTACTCCAACAATAGCAAACACAAATGGAAAGCCTGAGAATTTCATTCAAAAACTTTTCCAAATACCTTTTAATAAGAATTGCCTTCAAGTCTATAGACAATTGAAAATCCCAAATAAAATTATAAAAAACTGTCAGACTTTGCTTTTTTCCCCCACAGAAATAAAAACTGTTGACATAGTACTACTGACTATTTAAATATGAAAAAATTAGATCAACTTTATCTTCAAGATAGTACAGTTTTTCTAACACTTATCTACATTTTTCTAAGAGTTGTTCCTCACGTTCTCGAAGTTCATTTTATTCATTGATAAAATACAGGATAAAATAGAGGGAAATAAACAATTTTTTTGGAAGTGTTAATAAACATTTTAAAACTTTATTTATTAATGGGATATACAGACATATTTTCATCCTTTTCAGTCTGTCCTATAAAAAAGAATAAGATTTCAGTCCTAACAAGCAATTTGTTGATAAGATATAATAAGAAAATACACCTTTCCTTAGTATTACTGCTTTTGCAAAGAACTATAACACCACTCTTAGGAAAACTTACTTTCTGCCATTCTTAGATGTTTTTATTGGTGTAAATTCTATGTTTTTAATCATATCTTAGTGTATATTAGAAGTCTGTAGATATATATCAATATGTTGGATTTCATCTGTTTTCAGCAAGGATCTGAAAGGAGCAATGGAAATCTTAATAGAACAAAAAAGACAAAAGCTTTCCACTGTTGAAAAGTTGGATGAACACGTGGATTTTGCATCCCAGTTGATTTTTGCACAGGTATTGGCAATGTACTCAAAATACAGTTAACTTTGACTTTTCTGACATTTTTCTGCCACTAACAACACAGGCTTGCAATTATATTTAATGTATCTATTTGAAAGTCATGTCATCATAAAGGGATACAAATTAGTTTGCTCTGGGGAGTCTCTAACAGCAATTCAAACACTGAATAGTTGCATTTTCTGAAACAGGTGCTTGTCCGATTTTTTCAGTTTAAACAACATCCTCAGAACTCTTGCATCTATCCTTGAATATCCTCCAGCCTTTCCCTAATCCCTGTATTTTATCTTGATGTATTGCCTTTCACTTGAAAAGGCTTCAAATGGTACAAAAATCCTATCTTGTATAATCTCTGACAGATCACAAACTCTGTGAGAAAAGGCAATAAATCAATAAGAATCTGAGCTAAGAAGAAACTCTTTCTTTTCTGAAAGATAGAACCACAGAATGGTTTGGGTTGGGAGAAAGCTTAAAGATCATCCAGTTCCAACCCCCTGCCATGGGCAGGGACACCTTCCACTAGGCCAGGTTGCTCAAAGGCCCATCCAGCCTGGCCTTGAACACCTCCAGGGATGGGGCATCCACAGCTTTCCTGGGTAACCTGTCCCAGGGTCTCACCACCCTCATAGTAAAGAATTTCTTCCTAATAACTGATCTAAATCTCCCCTCTTTTAATTTAAAGCTATTAACTCTTGGTCCTATCGCTATACTCCCTGATAAAGAGTCCCTCCCCATCTCTCCTGCAGGCCCTTTAGGTACTGGACGGGGCTGTAAGATCTCCCCAGAGCCTTTTCAACCCTAACTAAACAACCCTAACTCTCTCAGCCCGTCTTCAGAGGAGAGGTGCTCCAGCCCTTTGATCACTTTTGTGGCATCCTCTGGACAATAAAAGAAAGATAATACACGCCCATCAAAACATGGGGTTTTTTGGTTTTCTCTGAAAAACAAAAAATAAATGAGATGAGACTGAAAGACTGTCAAGATTTTTACTTTTGTTTAAAAGCAGACATTCTAAGTCCTTCCCATTCTACTGCCATAGGACCTTTGTTTGGCGTCAGAGATCAGCAGTCAACCTTTCCCCAACAATTTCCAATATTTTTCAGAACAGAGGAGATCTGACTGCTGAGAATGTGAACCAGTGTGTGCTGGAGATGATGATTGCTGCTCCTGATACTCTGTCTGTGACTCTGTTCTTCATGCTAATACTGATTGCAGAGCACCCCACAGTGGAAGAGGAGATGATGAGAGAAATTGAAACCGTTATGGGTAAGCAGGAGCTGCAAAGTCAGTGATGTGGGAATATAATTTTGCCTCAGCAGTCATCTAATTTGGATTCTTCCAAGAGTGAAAACTCTAAGCATTTTGTTCTAACAGAAACATTTGCTGTAAAATATGGGAACTACCATTATATTAAGAAGATTTTATTCAAGATCAAATGAAAGAAGATGAGCAATCTGTAAGATAAATTCAAATAGGAACAAGCAGAAATGACAAACTATTAGAAAGAATGCACTATAGTCACTCCTCAGCAATCATGCGAATCAGCACCCACCTCTTAAGTTCCATTGAAATTATTTTCCATTTACCTTGAAATAGCCAAGGGGACACTCACTTCAAATACTTCTAATCACCAATATTTCTCTGTGTATATATGGAACCTCTCTAAGTTTCACTATGACTGCAGAAGGGAAAGATTAGAGAAAATGAAAATTATATTCTGCTGTCATCCATTTTGATATCAAACTGGTCTACTCTTTAGTTAACAATTACTCAAAATACAAATTTGGATTATCTTGATTTTATTTTTCCCTTTCTCCAGACTTCATTCAAAGCCTGATACTGAACTAATATAGAAACTAATTTCATCCACTCTCTTTCAATGTTTACTTCTGGTCAGTTAAACACTGGAAAGCATGTAACACATCTTTTACTCTTTTTCTAAGGTACTTTTAATTAACCTAATGTTATTGTCCTCATGAAAGTTGAGCACTCACTTGCCTATTGCTTTCTCATAGCCTTGATAGACAGTAGAATATTGTTGCCTTTTCCTTAAGGAAATGACCAACTGGGGTAGAAAAGCTGCCTTTTATCTTGAAAACCTGCCACTGCAGTGGTGAACCTGTAGTTCTCGAACTGCTCATGGCTTGAAAGTTGACATAAGGCTCCCACTGCATCACTGAAACGGCTGCTGATGGAATCAAGCTGGGAGGAAGTTACTCACAGTAACTGAAATAGTCAGGCCACAGTAGGATGTAGCTGTACATCCAGCCAAATCAGATCACGTGAAAATTTAAGGTCCCCACAAAGTTACCTCCCATCTGCAGACTATTCTCAGGTTCCCCTTGCTGTCAGCTCTTGAAAGATTTATTTGCTGTGGCTTCCTGCCCTCAGTCATACAAAAGTCACAGAAGGACTTTCAGAGTTTTGCCATTGACAAGAAAGCAGAACAAAGACTCAATGTTTTCAGAAGAAAAAGTGAAAATATCATAAATTAATAAACTAGGGCTTACACTGATGAAAATTATTCCAGATTTCCCAAATATGCATGGTCACATAAAACTCCTTAGAAGCTGCTATATCCTTCCTGCCATTTCAGGAACTGAGAATCTTCCAAAAATATTTTGGTATTTGTGTGATGTAGCTATTATATTCATAATCAGCTTCTTCACTATCTGTTTTACTCCTCAAGGTGACAGAGACATACAGAGTGATGACATGCCAAACTTAAAAATTGTGGAAAACTTTATTTACGAGAGCATGAGATACCAGCCAGTTGTGGACTTGATCATGAGAAAAGCTTTACAAGACGATGTAATTGATGGCTATCCTGTGAAAAAGGGGACAAACATTATTCTCAATATTGGACGGATGCATAAGCTTGAATTCTTCCCAAAGCCGAATGAGTTTTCTCTTGAAAACTTTGAGAAAAGTGTAAGTTTTCTATCTTATTTCTTACAAGATTCAATTGGTTATAAATTATTGACAGTGTGTCTTTCTCTTATTTTGACCAGGAACTTTGTGACCATTAGACTGCTTTTTCTTTTGTCTAAGTGCCTAATGAGCGGTCCATTCTGCTTATTAATGTTGTGATTAAAGCTGGGCAGATATTTTCCTGTCAAAGTACCTCTTAAAAAATTATGATATTGAATAAAAAGTTTTCCCAGACATCTTAATTCTGATTAAAAATTTCTAGTTAAATTTTTCAAAGACACTCATAGTTCCCATTACATCTTCTGACGTTGGACAAAACAGAGAGCTACAGCACTGCAAGCAGTACAACACAACTGAGGCCACGTGAGGATTCTCTGGACAGAAGCAGTATAGTAGCTCTGGAGAGACTGTGAATCTACCNCATAAATAGAATTAAGCATCTTTTCTAGACCAAAATGAAAATCCCAACTTTTAGCCAACTAAAGACTGCAGATATTGAGTAATCCAGTCCCAGCTGAGCATAGCATTTTGATTTAAGATAGAATACAACTCCCATAACAGCAAGAACTTTCTTCAGTTGACATTACCAAGGCCTGTATCAAAAGTAATAAGTGAATTTTTTGTCCTACTTGTAATCTCCTACTATTGAAAAATCATCCTTCAGATTATTTCTTCCATTTATACCTCTGCTTTTTTAATTACTCATTAAAATTATTGTTTTGTAAAACTGTATTTGTTCAGCAATATCATCTTGAGAGAAGAAAACTGTATTGAAAGAAAATAGATTTATTCTATGTCTTTTTTGCCTTATTTTTGCCTGTTAACCAGCACGGGTGGAAGCAGAAGATACTGCTACCCATGTGACAGAGAGCACAAAATATAAAATGCAAAGGTTTGGTTAGCACTTCCATGAGGGAAATAGAAAGATCTCTGGAATTGATAGCCAAGCAAGAACAGAGAGCATAATCAACTTAGTTCTATGAAAGGAAGGAATCTCGACTGCAGAATGTTAGCCTTGCTATCATAGGTGCACATATTTCCTGGTATGCAAGCTTTCTTACTTTTTCTAGTGGCTTGTCAAATACTAAGGTTGATTAGCATGAAGCTAAAGGGTTAATGTTTTCTACAGCTGTCATAATTTTCATTGTGTCTAGCTAAAAATGTGAGGAAATAATTTTATTACCTGGCACAACTTTTTTCTTTTGAGATGTTAGTGGCTCGACACAGAAGTTTTCATAGATAATTTAGTACAAAGCAGGTTTTTCTACTCTATTCTTGAGTTTAACAGGAAAACAGAACACAGCTAATATCTTACTTTTTTAAAAGAAAGCTACACAGATGAAGAAAAAAATATTTATAGCCAGCCTTAATTTGTTTTACTGATAAAAAGTACCTTTGGAGTGCTATTCTTGTTGTTGGGACTGTTCTGGATAACTGATCTATTCAATGTTCCATTTTATGACAAATAAAACACTAGGAACAAACAAAACAAAAGGAACACTAGCTTTTTAATGACAATTGTGGTAGGTGTATGGCTTTCTGATTACCTTCAGACAAGGCATCAGCTTGTATCCCAGTCATTTATGAGCTTTGTAGTGAACATTTTCTGAAAAAGTTTTTAATGAACTTTAACATATATTGAAGAGCAAAAGCTTCAGTCTGTTTCACAGCTTGTCGTAAACCCCCTGTAGTTCACAGGTTGAGCAGACTGAAACACATGGGCAGAAGCCAATCACTTAACTTGACATTCCCTGCTACATTAGCATTTAGAATGGCAGACCTTCTGTACGTGTCTCTGTATTTTGGCCTGACTTGGGTGGGAAAGCTGTTTAGTGCTCCTAAGAGATTCTTTCCACAAGTTTTTCAGAATATATTTACTACCAATTTCCATCAACATTTTGGCTACTTCTATGAAGAAAAAGTTGTCTTAAAGTTTATTCTTCATGTTATTCTGTGCAGGTTCCTTCACGATACTTCCAACCATTTGGATTTGGCCCTCGGGGCTGTGTAGGAAAGTTTATTGCCATGGTAATGATGAAAGCAATTCTGGTGACTCTTCTGAGACGGTGCAGAGTACAGACAATGAAAGGAAGAGGCCTTAACAACATCCAGAAAAACAATGACCTATCCATGCACCCAATAGAAAGACAGCCTCTGCTAGAGATGGTTTTCACACCAAGAAGAAACACAAACAAAAATCAGGATGACAAGATGGATCAACACCAGCATCAAAGTTACAGGGCTTTCTCAGCCACAGCCACTAAGAAATCCCCATCGTTCCTAGACAAAGTTCTAGAGTAAAACATTTTGTTGCCCCTAAATCACTACAGCTTCAGCTGACAACTTGTTCTGCCTGCCCAGCAGAACTCTGGCTACAGCTTCAGTGTAACAAAGTAAGACCAATATTACAAAATAGTTGCTAGGTGATGCCACTCTGTTCTTGACTACTTTTTAAACCATCAAGTTCACACAAAATTATGCCTCGCTTTCCAAACAGCGCAACAGTGCATTCAATTCCAGGACTACTCCCCTTTGCCCCCACCTCCCGAAGTCGGAAGTAGCAGTATTTAACTACTGCAAAAGCTGTAATTATCTGGGCTTGAATACATCTGACTGATTAATACTGAAGTTGATGTTAAGACTATGAAACAATTTAAAATATTTAGGACATCTACAAGTTATAAAAAAAAAGTTTGTACAAGAAGTCGTTCAAAAATATCTCTACTGTGTTTTATATTCATATTAAACAGATACCAAGGACTTGCAGTGTCAGACAGATTTCTCTGATGGTTGTAATTTTCAGAGTACTAGGTAATTTGACAATTGAGATAACTATACTATGGTCTTAAAACCTAGCATCCTGCTACGTAGGATCTGTGCACATCTTAGCAATGATCAGCTGAGAAAAAGGTAATGGATGTGAGAGATTACCACTAGTATTACACAGGGCAGGGGAAAGTGGTCACAGCTCCACCTCATCTTGGTAACTGGAGAAATTGCTCACCTCACCACAGTTTGATGAAGCAGTTCAAACTCTCTAAGCTGCCTAAGCAGTACCAAAACTTGTTTCAGTCTGGTTTTAATTGCTCAATTCTACTTCAGAGAGTAAGATTTGGAGTCGTTGCCCATGATTCCCACACCGTAGCAGGGAGAAAGTCTCTCTGGAATTACCCTCATAGCTCTTACGCCTTCTCCTGGAAGAGCACCAGGCTGCATCCTGCTCTTGAGCATCCTCTTTCACACGCACTCACTGAGAGAGAGACAGTAGCCTGAGAAACATTGGCTCAAGAGGTAGACTTTTTTTTTTTGTAACAGGTAAAATGCACTTCACTCATCTACTCAAGGTAAGATGGGAGTCTCATTGGGAAAAGGCTCAGAGTTTTGTAGAGGCAAAGGAGAGAAGTTCTGAAGTAACAATCAGATTTCTAGAAAACATTTTTAGAGGGTTTTCTGCAGACACAGATCTTTATTTTAATTGTCAATTAGGCTTAGATGTATACTTAGTCTTTAACAAGAAAGATACAGAACTACCCAACATTTCTTGTTGAAAATAGACCTATCTTGATATTCTGTAGAATCTTGACATTGATTGATATCTCTATCAGCCTAATGATGAGTTATTGCTTTGGTCAAGATGAAAAAGACCTTCCTGGCTTAATGATCACATTCTTTGACAGAGACTTCCCATGTTCAGTAAGCTTGAGTTTTCATACTGTGTAACCCAAAGAAAGGAGTTTTCTGAATCAAGTGCCTTGATAAAGCCAACCAACCAACATACAATAGGCTTTATATTATCCTTTTCCTTCTAAGTCATTTAAACTGTAAAAAGAAGGAGAAAATATAGTTGTTTATGTACTGTGCATGGCCTTACTTCAAAAATCTAATTACATTTAGTTAGATTAACTAATCTGTTCCCTCAGACCCTTCTCTCAAATACAGGTTCAGCAGAGGAAGATCCAGTAGCACGTAAAAACTGTATAAACCAACCAAATATGTTTCAGACAAAGGTAATGACTTAGGTCAGGATGGGGCTGCTGTCAAAGAAGAGGAGCTGCACGTTTAGGTGACTTCTCAAAACAGCATGTAAATTTTCTAAATTGAAAATTTCAAAATTGAAAGCAGAATAATTTACTGTAGCTAGGTTGTTTTTAAAGCTTTCTCCACAGCATTTGCACGGTACCAAAAAATAACAATAGTAAAGGGCAATCATATACCACCTGTAAACACAAAATTGGGCATTTAAAGAAGCATAGAAATATAGGACTTCTATCAAGCCATGAAGCTACACAGTAGTATGAACCTTTAGAATATGTAACATAACCTCTATTTCTACATTCTCGGTAGCCTTGAAACTAGGAAATCACAGAGCTGTTGGGAGAATAAAACAACAAAACAACAGAACAACCAAAAAAAGCCAAACACACCATAAAATCATTATTAAATCCCATTCTTACTTATTCTCTATGGCAAAATACCAGAAAGGGTACTTCAGTGGAAACGCATTTTCTGTTTGTACAAGAACTTTAAAAAGAAACCCACTGAAGGGTCTGTTTTCTTGGGAATAAACTACTATTTTTACACAGTATGCATCTTTGCTTATTTCACACACAAAAAATATTTCTTACAGTGATAATATACTCCCTGATTTTCCATCTCATAATTATAGGTCTCTCCCTAAGTAAAATTTTTCACAAGGTTGGAATCAATAAATTACTTTTATCATTGAAATTTTGAAATAATTGTATTAAAGCATGTAGATATATGGAAAATGCATGCTGCTCTGATATTTTTAAAGTATTATATATTGTTGAATTTGTAGACTGGAATTTCAGAAACATGATTACTGTAATTATTCTATGGGAGAAATAAAGCAGGCTCATCTTTTACTTTTTGTAAGCAAGCCTACAGAACTATTTTCCTTTGTACTTTAAGTATATTCTGATACGCTTTGCACGCAGTGTTTCTGGTCATCAAATTTCTACAATACTTAATTTTGTCCAAATGTGGGCAACAAACCTGTTAATTAATCTCAGCTGTTAGCTAATCTGAGCCCCATTCTCCCTATCTTTATTATGGCTGTTACACAGTGATCTAGTTGCATGAATATTTGCTCGATAAGATCCATTTCCTGTTCTCATATACTTATGTATGTTTGAGAACTGCAGTTGGAGAAGCAGTGTGTTTCAGAGCTTGCCATGGATATAAAATGTTATATATGCCATTATATATGCATATAAATATATGCCATTGTACAAAACGGAGCTCTGATTTTAAATGGTGATTTATTACCAGGTAATGTAAAAATTTAAGTGACTTAAAACCACATCAAGTCTACCGTCAAGTGGCTATTCCATTAATGTTCAATACATCAACACAGACCAAACTTGAAGACTACGTTTTATATATCACTGTGATTATGGACTGCTCTCAGCACATAAATGTGGATGTTGTTAGAAAAAAAAATAAATAGTCATTAAATAAAAGTTGTATATTCAAAAAAAGGGTGTTAAGTCATGTTTCATTGTGTTTTCCCAATCTAAGAATCACAAAAAAGTATTTGAGTGTATGAGTGTGCATGCGTGCATGAACTGACTGTTAAAAGTATTAGATACAAGGATGAAGTCTGGGATGTCATAAATTCAGATTTCGCACTGATTTTGGAGGATGTACTACTGCAGAGATTTTTGTCAACAGTAAGAAAGCTGACATAGATTAACTCATTTAAGTTCATACAAGACTGCTTACCTGGGAATGCAGTTTATCAAAGCTTTTAAAAAAAAAAAGGAGAAAGAGGTATTTTTTACTGATTCCTAAGATAATAGCTATTTGTGTATTTAACAAGAAAGCTTGGCTTGGTGATACACACAATGGGCTCAACTATCTGTGAGAAAAGTAACTAGTAAAAAATAAAGCAAATAAATAAACTGACTACATAGTTCAAAGTAAATTTCATCTCTTTCTACTCAAATCATGATGGCATAAGAAATTCAGCTTGTATCTGTACAACTGATTTATTTCACTTTCAAATGAAAGCTTTCAGAGTGGTAATTCTTTTATTTAGCTAAATGACAGAAAACTGGCAGGTAGGAAATGGCTCACTAAAAAAAAAAAAACCAAACCTATTTCACATAGGTGCAAACGGACAGATTTTTCAGACAGCATCCTCATCACAAGATACTCCCAGTGAAAACATTTATCACAGAATTTTACAAGCTCCATTAGTAATTTTTAAACCTTAGTAAACAACTGTCAGTTTTATTAGATTACTCACTGTCTGCTTTCTCAAATAGAATCTAGAGTTATCCAATCTAATCCACCCTCAGTGAATATCCCATTAAATTCAGTTCTTAACATTAAAAGAAAATCCCCACTAAATGTTTAGAGCAGAAAGGAACGTATGACTTGGAGACGTTAATACTGTTAGGGCTCAAAGAGCAATGGTTTTACATACTGCTATAACTCCAATGTTTTCAAACGCAGACCTTTAATTTCACTCTGTAGACAAGCACCCAGGTCCGCAGATCTACACTCCTGTAGCAATCGTTCCATTCAAATACGTCAATGCATAGAAGACAAAAACATCCAGAAATGGTTTTTTTAGAATTATATATTGTGAACTACAGTCATTGAATAAACTCTGCTGCTTTCATAAATTGAGTTGATGTTACGCTGTTCGTATTTTTGCTATCATCTCTTTAGGTGCAGCTAACTTTATTTAGGTACAAGTAGAACTGAAAAGATCTGAGTTAACATTGCAATCTGAGCAGGGTCCAGCAGATGGCACACACAGAAAATTTGTTCATGCAACACCAACAGCTTATGTATTACCAAGGTCCCTGATGATATAAGCTAAAAGCCAAGAAACTCCCATGGCCTTATTCAGTTATTAAACGCTGCTTTAGGAGGAGATGGAGTCATTCTGGAGTACTTGGACGAATAGAGGTGGAGAGAAAACTAAGCACCAGTAGTAAGGACAGAATTTATTAGCATTATTCCAATTAGAACTGGCAGTAGAACATTATTTTCAAATATGACCACCTGCTAAAGTGTTCTCCCACTCTACTTGAGTGGAATTTGAATGTATCATTTGGCATCCATCCAGATTGATAGAACACTGCTTAGCAAGTTTCAAAATTAATTCTGAGAAATTGTAAGGCTCTTTTGGTATTTGAAGTATAATTCAGTTTAACCTAATTAATTCAATGCACTGATACTAACTCATTTTCTCTTAATATGATATTTTTAGATCATTTTACCTTGTTGCTTGGTTAATTCAATTTAGTGACTCTATGGCATTCTTCCCTAGCCCACAGTAGAACAGGCATCTCTGGTGAAACATTAGTCTTTAGTGGATTTTTGTCTATTGATCGTTCAGTGAGTAATACAGATCTCAATACTTCATGCAGCCTGACCACACTTCTACAGTAGTTATGAACTTATCAGTTCAAGAACTGAGCTGATCTTCATAATACCTCTTTATTCATTAAATAATTGCTGGTCAAAACCAGGACCAGTCAACTCAGCTGCAAAAAAGGATATATTTGGCACAATATGCACACCTCCATTAAACTGCCTGATTAGAGCTGAAAATACCTCCTATCAGATTTCAATCATTTAATTCCTCTTTAGTTTTAGAAGAGCTGATTAGTATCTCACTCAATGCTTTATAAACTTCTCCTTACCTTGTAATGATATGTAGATGGAGTTGAATTTCATTCTCCATTTAGCAGCCATTGAAAGATTCTTGCCAAGTAATTATAGATCAAAACAGCCATATTCAGAAACTGCATCTTCTAACACCTATATGCATATTTGTATTTATATTCACCTTTCTTCATTCCAGCAAATGTTAGAAGATATTTTTCAGTGTTAAACAATAGTTCAAGAGAGACATGAGAAGAGTATAAATCAGTATTATTATAATATTAAGTATGGTGCTAACAGCATTAAGAAAATTGCTACTTACTTTCATTTCAGAAAGCACATAATTAAATTTTGCAAAAGGATTAGATCCAGCTACTGGATGAATGTTAAAGCAGCTGCAAATGGTTCTTTTTGTTTGATGCGAAGTGAAATGTTTTCAAATGAAATTTCACCAGCTCAGATGTATAAATACAAAAGAAACTATATCTATTGGTCTTGTCTTCCTTCTTCCACAAAGAATAATGCGAAGATAAAAATATACTATAGAAGTGTTACCAATCCATTATATTACTTTATCTTAGGATCTCAAAGCATGTTATGAGTATCAATTAAGCCTTCCAAACAGAGCTGACTTGCTAAACTCATGCCCTAGAGAAAAGTTACAGCAAAAAACAATCTGCAATGTTGTTCAGCATCTAAGTGTCTGAGGGCCCCTTCACTCCAATGACAATCTTTGGTCAAAACCCCCAAACACTGGGACCATAATCCAGTTAACATGCCTTTGCCTAGATGCCAGGATATATGGCCAGAGCCTGCATCTATGAGGATGTGTGCATGGCATGAGTAAGAAAAATTATGTATACGTATGTAAATATTTTTCTAACACTGTGTAAATCATATGATCTAATAACTTAACCAAAGGTTGGTTAGCAGAACAGGAAATATATACGAGAATACTTTGGTTAGAATGTACAGTACAACTCAAGGAGAGCCAGAAGTTACAGAATGAAGAAAAAGGAGAAGGTAAGCCAACTGTTATTGCAAATATGTCCAAGGAACCTACAGATGAAGATGATGATAACACTATCACGAATAACACCTCGTCAGAACTGGGGACACTATTGTGTTGTTATGACACCCCATCTAAGGAAATGGAGAGAAGAATAGTCATCAACGATGGAACTCTACACATTATCAAGATGTGCCCTTGTGGCCGAGAAGGCCAGTGATCTCCTGGGTTGCATTAAAAAAGAATATGGCCACCAGATCGAGGGAGGTCACCCTCCCCCTCTACTCTGTCCTGGAAAGGCCACATCTGGAATACTGTGTCCAGTTCTGGGCTCCCCAGTTCAAGAAGGATGGAGAACTACTGAAAACAGTCCAGCAGAGGCTGCAAAGATGATCAGGGGATTGAATCAGTTATCTCTTGTGAGGAAAGCTTGAGACACCTGGGTCTGTTAAGCCTGGAGAAGAGAAGACTGAGAGGGGATCTTATCAATGTTTTTAAATATCTAAAGGGGAAGGTGTCAAGAGGATGGGGCCACACTCTTTTCAGGGGAGCCCAGTGACACAACAAGGGACAACAAACACAAGCTGGAACACATGAAATTCCATCTCAACGTGAGGAAAAACTTCTTTACTTTGAGGGTGTCAAAGCACTGGAACAGGCTGCCCAGTGAGGTTGTAGAGTCTTCCTTTCTGGAGATATTCCAAACCCACCTGGATGAGTTCCTATGTGATCTGCTATATGTGAATCTGCTTTGGCAGAGGGGTTGGACTAGGTGATCTTCAGACTTCCCTTCCACCCCTGCTATTCTGTGATTCTGTGAAGATGCAAGGAGAACACTTTAAGAGGGATATAAACAGCTTGCTAAAATGTACCACCTGGGGTTTATTTTTGCTTGCCTGTTGTTATTAAGTAGGTTACCAGTAAATTATTGTCTCTGTATCATGCATTTTCCTTTGTTGCTGGCAAATGTACTGCTTCAAAATAAAATGTGCAAGAACCTCAAGGATTTTTTTTTGGTTGGTTCATTTTTTAACAGCTACTTAAAATTATATAAAGAAATGACAACTCCCCATTTTCTGTTCCAGCTACACACTAGAGCTCTTTGCTACATTAAGAGAATGTCACCTAGCAAATACAAAAGCCTGTGAAATTCTGTAAGATTTGAGTCATTTCTCAATCATTTCTGAAAAGTTTCATGGGAACTATATCACAACCCAACAAAGGATAAATCTTAGAAGGGTAAAAGGTTTCCATACAGCATGCTAGTAAAAAACATTGGCACGCATGAGATAGTGTGAGATAGTGAGGCTTGTGACTCACAGGACAAGGAAGTTTATACAGACTACAAAAAGAAGATACACTCCTTAGTGAGCATTCTCCCCTGGGCACTCCCTGCTCTTTGAAAACTCTGCTCCTCCTCAAAAGTCCTGTGAAGAGCTCAAGTTTAAGAAGGCCAAGACTCTCCAATTTATTTACTACCACTAACAATAGAATCTAAGATTGGGTAATTGTAAGAAAAATAAGATTAATAAAAAAAAAAAAACCAACCCACAATGTTTTGTGCAAGAAAGAGCAATGATGCAGTATTGATGTGCAGGAATAGTCTCCCAACTTTATAACCTATGGAAAGCCCAAGTTTGCCATGTTCTTTAACATTATCAAGCTATAGATCATCAATCTGTGAGCAGCTTAAGGCATAATTTTGGATCTACTTATATTTCAAACCAAATTTCCTGAATTTTCTGTTTGAAGTCTGCTTTTTTTTTTTTTTATTAAAAGATTTAATTCCCAATTGTCCTCTGAGAATCCAAGGAGTTCTCTGTAGAGCAGAGACAGAGCATGAATAGGAGCAATAGGAGATAAAACCAATCCAAGATGCTGCTGCAGTATTTGGCTTCTGAAGAGGCTGATTAATTAGGATGGTGGTTTTGTGACACCACAGTCTTTCAAACAAAATATCACAGGCTGGACTTGGATCACATCAAAAAACCTTAATGAATATTACTGCAGTGGAGCCTTCACAAATTCAACGACTATTTATATCTTAGTCCACAGTTTGAAAAGTTAAAAAATAAACTGAAGTATGACATTTATTCACCAAGCCTTTTTAGAGCTTACAATGTGTGGTTTACAGGGATTCATTTCAGTATTCTGAGCCAGTCTGATGAAATGTCATGTAAAGTCAGTGGGATTCAGAATATTAAGTGTTACAATTGCTCCTGAGAGCAAGGAAAAATTAATTTAAACTATATTTTAAAATTAATACCGAAGACATCATGTTGTTCTGTTTAGCATTAAGCAGCACAGGTACAACATAAAACCTAGACTAACAGAACAGTCTCCTGACAGCTTGTCATATGAGATATTTTATGCTTTACCTCATCTGCAAAGCATTGCCATTACTAGTTTTAATAGTATTTTAATTCTGAAATACTAAGGCTGTACTTTGTGCCACAATCTAGCTTTGTATGCCAAGTCTAAACATTTTTTTGCAGTGTTCACTCTATTGCAATACCTATTTTACTCTTTTATAACTACTTCCTATTTGCAGTTTCATTATGCTATTTCATGACACTAATTATTTTTCTACAGAATTCTGACACCTGTAATTTACTTATCCATCCCATTTTGCAGTAGCATAACAGAATACGGCTACAACAGCTTATCAAGGGAGAAACTTTCTCTTTTTTCCACTTATGAATGTCTGAACTAACATAAGTGTTGTACTAGAGCCTTCCAAAGTAGCATGTTTTATGCATAAAACTACACTTCATGCGTGCTTTGAGATAAATACAAGATCACATGAAAGATGCAAAGCCTGTTGGAATAACAGAGAAAACAATACCTGTATTGTGGAGATTTACCTGCTGCACTATTCAGCTGTCCTGGAGAGAGCTAGTTGAAGCTCTCTAAAATACAGCCAAGGGACAGACTAACATTGCTACAGTGCAGGCAAACAAGAGGTCTAGTACCCAAGCTCGTTCCTTAACCCTCTCATTTAGCAGCAGACTATTCCTAAAACCGGGGAGTTACTGGTGCACAAGATCCCCAAATATTATAAAGATCAGAATCTTTATAATGCATTTTGAATGGAAGAAACCATAGAGTTCATTAGGAAGGACATCTGATAAGTAATAAATACATATTTTGAAGATTTTAAAAGTCGTTTCATTGCCCTTCGAAATAGAGTCAATTTCCAATGGAATTATAATGAATTTACCAAGCCTTTTGTTCCCCCCTCTACTGAATTACATTTAGATGGCCTGCTGAGAGAAGAAATAAGACCAAATAAACCCTAAGCCTTTCTTATTTAAGCCTAGTTAATTTTCTTCAGTTTTGGTTAAAGGCAGACTTAAGACTTGCACGTTAAAGGGGTTCAGATTCTGAACTCCCTTTGAGAAAAAGGCACTCATATCTGCTACTGGCTTCGATTAATTTCTAGTGGACCAAACAAACAAAAAAGATTATTTAAACCTTTTCAACTCTTGGAGATTTAACTTCAGGTTAACGTTCACAGTGACAAATTTTTACAGGTTCCTGTAGTAGCCAGAAATCTCTGTTTAAAATTTAAAACTTATCTAGAAGAACTAAGAATTTAATTAACACCTCTTGATAGCCATTTTGTCATATGACCACAGGTATTTTCAAAGCTTTCAGTATAATTCCGAGCTCTAATATTACAGAAAAATGCAAAAAGGGATATGCATTATTTATGCAAGACTATAAAGCATACAGTCTCCTGATTACTTTAAAGTAAGCACTTAGAAGTTTAATGAAGAGAAATAATTGCCTTCCCCTTACTAATGATGATTTTGTTAGGTTATTAAAAGAAATTTGAAGCATCACATCTTTTGTATGTAATCAACAGGACACTGCAACAGAGAAACATGGACTCTTTTACCTACTATATGCATTGGTAAGTGTAGAAATCAAAGAATGACATATACATTGCTAATCCCATTTACTCCAGAAATAGGGAATATACTGCCATGCATTCTTTTTAGTTGTGTGCTCTTTCCTTAAAAGATTTTACACTAAAAAAAAAAATTAAAGGGAAGAGAGTTTTTAAAATATTTTCAAATCCTCCAAGTTTTCTGAAACATGCAGCAAGATAAAAGAGAAAAATGCTATAACCAAAAAAAAACCATCCCATCAATCCTCTTAATTTATTAGACATCAGAACATGTCTAATGAAGATGCAATTGAGCCCTCTTACATAGATCGAACTTTGATACTCACAGTTCATTAAACAAAAGAAAGCTCAAGAAATAAATCAGACTTTTCTAGTCCTGGTGCCACAGAACTATTTGTTTGGTTTCACCAAAGAGAACTTCTGTGTCTTCCTTCCAGCTCTTATGGAGTCACGGAGCAGGGAGAGAAACGGCCTTTGTAAGCCCCAAACAACAGCAAACACTAAAATGGCATAACTAGATCTAAACCACTAAAGTTATTGAGCAAAAGGAATTGCTTCTATTGAGAACGAACTGGATGGACACTTAAACCATTTTTGTCCCCCCTAGAAGGTGCCAGAGTGTCACTTGGATGAAATATAACCATCAAGAGTCATGCTTAGACAATACGCTTCCCGAACAATCTTCAGTTTAATAATCCCTCAGCAGTAACGATATTAGATAATAAATCTGGGCTGTAAAGCAGGGCCACTTGTGCATTCAAAATTAACCGTACAAAAGAAACAACATCAAGACTTTTTAAAATTAACTAGGGAACAAATTGCGTCAGATCTATTTTAAATCCCCAGCGTCCAATATCTCTTCAGAATTAAATACCCTTTAAAGACAAACAAGAACAAAGCAATCATTGCAAACTGGCTTGAATTATTTTTCAGAGCAGGTTTAATGTATTAATAGCAATCTGTTTTCGCCAAGTGGGCACAGTATCTTTGGGTCTAGAACAATGACTCACAAAAATAGTTATTTTTGTGTAGACTAATGCTTGTGCACAAGATACACTGCTGATAAGCAACAGAATTGTCCATGACAACTAGACTGTTAGGGGATTATGGAAGAATAACAAAGGGCTGATTATTATAGTGTGGTGATTATAGTAAGTGTGTGTACATACATAAAAGGCTGTAGGCTTTTTATTTACCATTTACAATCAATAGCAAAACCCTATCAGGCTTCACTGGGTACCTGGTCAGGACACTCACACCAAATTTCTTTTTGGAAAACAAAACTTTCCCATTTAATTTTGCACCAAACACCACAGAAAAAAAAAAAAGTTTTTAATATTTTGCCTCACAGCAGGCACTGAAACCAGATTATCTAAGACATATTGGCTGTATTTAATTCTTAAAACTAAGTAAAAAGCAATACAAAATTTTAACTAGACTGCTCCCATTTCAACCAAAAAAAGCCATATGTTGCCACAGAGTTGAGTGAAAATGTTTTGTCACAATATCCACGATATTAGGGAAATGCATCTTCCTATAGACCTCTCCTTCACGCCAGCGATGTGCCTTTTTGATATTTTCATAGCCAGAATTGAAGCTGACTGCAAACCTCCACTTATTTGCTGCAATTCTGCAGTTCTAAGCCTTTGGAAGAAAATACTGGCAAAAAAGTAATTGTACCTGAAATAATGAGGCCTTATTAATTCATGCAAAACCTAGATCTATCTTTAATTTCAATATGTAGTCGTGTCTTTTATTCATCATCAGCTTTCAAACTTCAGAATTTTCACTTGATATCTAGAGCTGTGTAAATACGTAAGGTTGCCAGAAACACTTAAATATATATATAAAGAAAAAAAAAAACCACAAAACACACCCCAACACACAAACAACAAATTAAACCCAAACTACAAAATGAAAAAAATTCAACTAACTCAGAAAAGCTCAGAAAAGCTTACTCTTCCTTAAAAACATAATTGAAGTAGAAGCCAGATGGATACAGAGAACTCAAAACAGATAGTGTTTGTTCACATAAAGATTTAAATGTTTTGATGCCTAATATTTGTGAGAGGGAAAAGAAAACAGAGCAAGACTCGTTTCGCTTTGCTCCAATGTGGAAATATTCCATGCTGGACCTCATACAGTTCCAGATGCTGCTCTGTCAGAGGAAACAAAATCTCTAGTTTTTGAATAGAAAGAGAATGACAGCATGACATTAAGAACTTCAGTTCATTGGTTTGTGGGGTTTTTTTAATCTGTGCAGGAAAAGTTCAACTAGCACATGGACGAGGCAAGATTGATTGTTGTAAAAGCAGTTATGCAAACTCAAACCCATAGATCTTACCACCAGCAAAACATACTTTGAACTGTGTGTTGCGATGGATTGTGAAGGAAAAAAGTCATACTAATTTTAAAAAGAAAATAAAAATTAACATTAGACCACAATATTTACCACAGGCACAGCACAGAAAAAAAAGCACATGTAGGATCCTGGTTTTAGCCTGTAAGGATGGAATGTTAGATCAATTTGTATTTCTTTATTGGTACTTAATATTCAGTATTGCCTGCTATGTTAAGTTCAATTATTTCATCCTAAATCGTAGTTACTAGCAGTTATGACAAAAGAAAACCGCATGAGTACCAAACTCTGTTCATAAAGGCCTCAGAGTGAGAAACAAAGGTTTATTTGACTTCAAGAACTGGAAAAATATATGGGACACAGAATTCACAATTCCAGACAGGAATTTTCCTTTAGTCAGGAATATTATTTTTTTTCCTTCCTTACTAAGAGTGATTCCTTTTCTTCACATGCCATCATATGTTTGAATACATGTAGTAAATCAAACTGCTTATTTTCAGTCATATCCTTCTGCTCATACACTGGAATTGTATCTTTCAATATTAAGTATTTTACAAGAAAGACATCTTGCTGTTCTCATGTATTTTCTGCTATCTATGTTACTCTTCTCTTCACCTTTACAACTGTTATTAACTGAGAATAAACAGGGAGTTAATTTTACATGAAACATTCAGTTCCAAGGAAAGTCTAAACCATCTGGAATGGAAGTGAGAGGATTGATGACACTCAGTTTTATTAGACTCCCATATGGTCCTGAATTAGTCTCCTTTTTGTTTGGTTTGGGGGTTTTTTGGTTACTTTTTTTTTTTTTTTTTAAACAGGGAAGTAACAATACACCATAGCAAGATTTTCTACATCAAAACTCATTTCCCCCCAGCACTAATATGTGGTACTGTGAAGTACATATTTTGCTTATTTTAGTTTATCTGGTCAGCCTAGTAATGCCATTACAGAACAAATACACCTAACTTTTTTTTTTTTTGGCTAGTATTAGGAATCACATTCTTTAATTACAGTCTTGTGGCCACTCTGAATCTCGGTTTCAGGCTGTTCAGTAGCAACAGTTGCTTCAAAACAACATTAGAAAAGGATATTCTTATCCTAATCTTTTCAGAGCCAGGACTTAGTTCTACTACTATAGTCTAAGATAAATCCACAGGAGATTCTAAAGCTGTTAAAGGTTTTGAGATATTTTCCAAACTACTGATCAGGTGTAGTAACATCAGCATATATCAATGTTCTCTTGTCTTTACTGTTAAGATGCACAGAACACACCAAGCTTGACAACAGAAAGCCATTCAGTAGTACAGCACAATGCTGTATTCCTGCTTTTGAAAAATATATGCCATTAAGGAAAAAAAAATAATTGCTCTTATATTTTACAAAAACAAAATTGAAAACATTTCCATGAAAAAAGTAACCACGTCATACAATTCTTATACAAATTGATGTTTCGTCTACATGAGCACAATATGTTCACAGCAAAGCACAGGAGTACTAGTGATCCTCTTTAGCCAAAACCAGAAAAAGTATTGTGTGAAACATATCCCCGAATACAAGCAAAAGCTTACTAGAAATTACCTTTACTAGAACAACCAGAGATCATAAATCCTATTTTTAATGATCCTTGTTCTTTATAAACAAATGCTGTTCACAACACGTGTTGCATTAAGGCCACTGAAGGCACAAGAAGCTTTTCCTTTTGCAAACTTTAGTTCAGGCTCTGTAAATTTATGAAAATAAGCAAACCAATGAGCGATGTCCCTGCCTTTTTTCATGAAGGTGTGCACCTCTCTGCCCTCCTTACCTATAGTTTCAGAAATCAGGATCTTTTCTGATTCAACAGATAGTGTTGACACACAGAAACCTGAGGGTCTATAGCTGGGACATAATGTATTGTTTTGCTTTGTTCAAGCTTTGTTCACCCAGCAGACAATGGCTGGCTTTCAGCAGTACTAGAAAATCTTGTGAAGTGTTCTTTCCCCTCTTATTGAAGTTCTCCCTCTTGCTCTTACATTTTTCAGACATTGCAGTTCTTAAAACTAGGTATTATGTAGGACATATTGTACAGTTCGCAAAGTCAGATGGCACTCAGAGCCATGATAGTACAAAATCAAGTTGTGAAAGGTTCTTTTATCAAAATTATTAAAGACATCCCTTATGAGTCCTGTTGGAACAATGTATAAAAAAAAGTCTCTCCTGATTGCCTGGCCCTAGTACATCTCTTGATGAGATGCTTATGCAGACTCTACTCCTTTCCCCTTGCTTTTCCTCAAAGCTGCTGTTTGATGGTTCAAAAGTCTTTTGACTTACATCAAACCTCAGATACTTGTCCCATCACAGCAGCCAGTAATAAGTGATATTTCATATAATTCTTGGAGTGGTTCACTCAAACTAGATGTAAAATTCTACACAGTCCAGTAGACAAGACCAGTAAAACACATAAACCCGACTGTTTAGACTACAGAAAATCTTTCTGGAAGCAACTGTATAGCCATCAGTCCGTTCAATCTGTTACCTGTTTCAATGTATTTGTCATAATATAGATGTATTTTGCCCTAAAGTCAAAAAGGGTTTCCACAATGGGGAATATCAGCCTCCTGTCATAAATTTCTACACATTGGTTTGGGGTTTTTTTTTTTTGTTTGGTTTTTTGTTTTTTTTTGTTTTTTTGTTTTTTTAGAAGTGACAAACACTAGAACATACTTCCATAAATTAATAAAGTTTCAGTGATCACGAGGAATCGAATCATTAGTCCTGGGCAGTTGCATTGGAATCAAAGTCTTACTGAAATGACATTTAATTTTTTGCTGGGGGTTTGATGCTTTTCTTTTTTTTTAATGCTGCTTTCAAAACTCCTATACTGCATTACCAAATGAGAGGGATTTTAATTTTTCAAGCACATTCTAGTTATTCTAGGAAAACAGGACAGTATAAGTATCCAAAGCTGTTGCAACTGTGAAGGTTTACAGGCTATTTAATCTTTCTTTGCTATTGTTCCCCTACAGATCAAGTGTGCATATTATCACAGTTTAAAGGTTGTGCCAACTACATCTCTTTTCTTCCCAGTACTCCATACATACATATATATACTGCTCCATGCTTCAGTACTTTTTTTTTTTTCCATAAAAACGAGCTGAAAATTGTATTATGCTTTAAGCCATTTTAGATTTTATGCTTATGTTAAGTTTGTCTCTAATGGTTAGAGAGTGGATTAATTAATATTTAGTTGCCTGTTGTATTCCAATACTCCACAAACGGGAAAGTATTGCAACTATATTCAGTGCAAATGACATTCACATAAGATACGTTGAGCAGACTAAAGTTTCAGTAGGAGTTCTTTTAGAAGTAAAAGAGGAGGCTTTTCCTTGTCCAGGTCCTTATCTAATACACATTCACATACAAATCCTCTTCCTATAAATTAATGTAGAAAATCAGTACTGAACAGGACTTGAAAGATTACTAGGAATTATATTGGCAGGTGTTTGTTCTAGAATTGGGATTCACTTCACTAAATTACTGGATGAAAATCTTTACATTGAAGCGCCCATTCTTTATGTTAATACCCAGCGGGTATTGGGGAGGGAGGTGTGAGCAGGCGTTGTCCGTGGTGCTGAACCGGGGCGG
>VXBJ01007633.1:443055-463882 GCA_013400055.1 Nycticryphes semicollaris | reverse complement strand
GGGAGGAGGCGGGGGAAATCACGCCATTGCTGTAGCTCCACAATGAACCCGCTTCTCAGCGGGACTCGGTAGTTTGAGCACGGCATGACAATAATTGCAGCTGAGTTCTTGAAGTTATCTTGGAGCCAGGAAAAAAAAAAAAAATAAAAAGAAAAGGAGTATTTTTGACGTATCGTAGAAAGTAGAGAAGGCAGTGTTATCACAGATACTGCTTCTTGAGGGCCAAAAGTACTACTGTGCCCCAAAGACTCAAGGTGTAAATCACATGAGGATAGAAAGATGCAGAGGTCAGTACTTCAGTAGCCTGAATCTGTCCTTTCCCAAGCCCTACTCAACCCTTCCCCAACACTCAGATGTAATGGAAGGAGGGACTTTAATCTATTCCTTACAAGCAGACACGTGAATGGAAATATTCAGTCTTTGGACAAATGAAGACCATATAATCCAAAAACTCAATTTTTATTTTTTTTTCAGGCAGACACTCAAGAGTACTGAAATGGTAAAACTTGAAACTTCTTTGTGACAAGGTAAAATCATAGAATGGTTAGAGTTGGAAAGGACCTTTAAAGACCATCAAGTTCCACACACCCCCCACCATGGGCAGGGACACCTCCCACTAGAACAGGTTGCTCAAAGCCCCATCCAGCCTGGCCTTGAAAACCTCCAGGGATGGGGCACAATGATGCTAACATAGCTCCACAATCTTTGCTTCAATGTAATGAATTATCAGACTGAAAGCACTGAAGTGCTCAGAATGAGCACTTCTAGGAGAAAGTCTAATTAATGCAACTGCTATAAAAGGACTATTACATTTTTTTCATAATTAAGCCTTATTTGAAATGGAGGGACAAAGGCATAAGATTAAATTGATCCATTGTTTTCTAGATGAAAAAGAACAATAGCAATTGTTTGGCACTCACAAAAGGAATCGTAATTTGAGACTGAAGGGCAAGACTCCAACAAACCTTGTTAAAAGCACAAAATCTTTCTAAAAATCAATTTTTAAAAAAAGGAAGAAAACGCTTTAAATTGTATTCTGAATAATTTACTTAAAATATTTTCTTTTTGCTGGTCAGCCATCACAACAGTTACCACAGTGTTTTCCTACCTGCTAAACATAGTAGAAATGCCAGCTTCTCAGGCTAACTTAGACAACCAATAAAGTGTGGATCAAGCTGTAAAACTCTGATATCCTGGACTGTTATAGGTAAATAAGTTTATTCTGATGAGCAAAATTGATCACAATTCCTTGAGTCTACAAGTGCTCAAAAGGACCGATATTCAACAATCATTATGATAAAGAAGTCAAAAATAATAATTCAACTGCCAGTCCTTACTGAGCAGCAAAATAAGTGCTACCTAGTAAGGCAACTATTTAGGGAATAATTTAGCAATATATATTTGGTTCATTCACATGAAAGAACATGCTGTGAGAGAGTTCTCCTGCATTGCAAAGGCAGCCCTCACCTGTGAGTGGTCACTGGCTCATTGGCTCTTCTGAATAACACACAGTATAAAAATAAAAACCCCAACCAGTTAGCAAAGGTCTACACATAAAATAAGGGCTTTTTGTAGCATCTCCTCTTAAGCACTGTGCTGAGATATTGCTGACCTGAGACAGTTCAATATCAAATAAGGAAAAAGAGATTTGGATACTAAATTTGCATATAAATTTATTTCTGAACTGTGATGAAAGCAAAACCCTGTAAGTTTAAGAAGCTACCATGTGTAAAACTCCTCACAATTTTTCAGGAATTGGATATAGTGAACTTTATTCTACCTGAATCTGATTTTTCCTCATCTTTACTTGAAGCAGCACAGGCCAAACCTGAAATCATTCATCTAAACTTCCTAAATTTCCAAGTTTTGTTGAGTTCAACCTATTATATAGAGACAAAAATTTAATGAGATAATGGCTTAGAGGTAGATCAAAGTAACAATGTTCTGGAACTGGGATTACGTTGTATGCCTTTATTGCATTTATTCAATCAGGAGTTGTACTTCAGAGTTTAAAGGTGGTCTCAATTCATCAACAATTATACAAAGAAAATGGATCAGCAAATGAAACTCTGCTACAGGGTAAAAATGAACACATTGATTGAGCTTTTTTTATCACTTTCTATTTTTATTGTGTTCCTATTTTCTTCTTTGCTCAATAATGAAGGGGAGGGGATGTAGGCATCCAAGCTTGAGCCCCAATATGTAGAACAAAGTTTCCATTGCTGTGCAGTAGCAAACTGGGTGTTAATTTCTTTCAATTTTATTTAAACTTTGCCATGAGACATCTGTTCTTGTGTGCTGTGTTATATTATTAATACTTTCTACATACTCTTCCAGGAATACACACAATCATTTTGAAAGAATGTTCCTTGCTTTAACCTAAGTATTCTAGAATGCAGTTTTAAAAATTAAAATGCCAGCACAGCTCTCTCCTTTCATTATGGTAACAGCTGAATTTCTATTTCTAAAATGAGGATGTAAGAAGAAACCAGATGTAGTGTAATGTGCACTGCAGCGACAAACTTAGGTACTTACTGGGCTGTGTTATACAGAAGAAATACGAGATACTTTCTCCCTGCTAAGTCCTCGGAATTTCTGAACAACAAATGGGATCTAGCTCCAAATCATTCTAGGTTCTTTAAGAGCCAAAACCCAACTGCAGTACACTTTTCTACAGCAGAATCAGCCCTGTTTGTTCTCAGTTTTAGTGAAAGGGAGGTTGACCAAATCATCCTGATTCGTTTTACTATCAAATTTCAGTGAATTTCAGTTTATACAATTGAGGCTGAACACAAACCAGCTTTTGTCTGAAGCTTCAAAATTAACACTGCAAAGACTACCTTATGATTTAATTGATCATAAAGCATTAAATTAGAGCTGGTTGCCAATTTCTAATAATGTATCTTTTTACCTGCAAGTGTCACTTTGCCTACACTGAGGTTCCTTGGCACAGCAGCATTATTTGAAAAAAGAGGGACAGTAATCCCCAAAGTGAGACTGGTTTATTTAAAGCTGTTCTTACTCTTGGCAGAAGCTTAGATTGAAGCCTTTAATGCTTCCATGCTCTTTTGTTTAACAGTTTTAAAAAGAATGACAGTGTAAAAAGATTCCCAGACTAACATGGATTGTGCTAAACTTAAGTCAGTGAAAACAACGACAAAACATTTTGATCAGATTCCTAATGTCAGTGTATGATTGCAAATACTTTTCACTGGTAAGATCTAGAAGAATTTCATTGGTAGCCAAAACTCAAGGCTGTATGTCAGATTAAATAGGTGCAAAAGTTATTACTAATGCATCACTTCACTAAAGCCATTTAGTTAACGGACCAGGGGCAGGAAAGAAAATAATGGCCCTAGCTTCCAAAGCATATTTCTTTGTATTCCTTGGATACACATCTTCTGTGTCAACTTGCTTATGCAGTGAAAGAAAGAACATACCTGCAAACAGTCACTGAATACATACACTGGTTGGGCCAAAGGAAGAAGAGTACAAGACAACTGAGAACTTTGGATCATGTATGTACAGAATGAGTGCTAACCCTCTCCATCACAAACATCTCTGCATTGATCAGGCCAGTGTAGCAAGGTGTGAAAGAAAGTGAAGTACAAAGTCTGAAGCATAACCTAAGACCGTTGTTATCTTCAAAATAAAGTACTAAATTACACTTTGCCAAGAGGCATACGCAACTTTCTTCTGGCGTATACCCAAGAAGCATTCCTTACTGCAATACTTAAGATTATAGTGTATTCCAAATGATTTGAAGTTTCTAAAGATATAATTCAATTGAATTTGCTTTATCAGTGAACACTCTTTTATATTGCCTTTTACCAAAGGAGTTTTATTTTAACTACTGCTACAAAAAGCAAAAACTTGGCAAGTTTTGGAAGAGCTCTCTTGTGCAAAATACACCTGTCAGACACAATTGGAGTTTGTTTACCTCTGCTACAAGATAAATGCACAATGCAAAGAGTTAACACTTCCACTCAAAGATTCTCATCTGAACAAGAAACAAAACTAATCAGATATGCCTTTAAACTTGCTAGCCTGCCAATAATCCAGCTGTGTTACAATGGCAGACACAATGGTATGGGAGTGACATCTTCATCATAATAAACAGCTAAAACAGAGACAATTTCATTACAAACTAAAATGAACATTTTGTCAGCTGTTACTATAATACACAACTGCTGAAAATAGGGTCTCACAAATAATGATAAATATTCATTAGGACATCATTATAAGCCTATGAAAAACATGGCCTACACTGAGCTACCATTGCTGGTGTGTCCTTTTTGCAAGTCATGATACCTTGTCTCTAGATGCTAACTCTCTTAACTGACCCTGAGCCATCATTTCTCTTACATATCAGTAGGAAATGTGCATGCTTAGTATTTCAGTGCAGACTCTCAGTGCCTCGCAGGAGTGAGCTTTTAAAAAGGAACAAAAGGAGAACAGAGTCTACAGGCATATGGTAGGCAGTGGGGAAAAGTCATGCTGGGTTGGCTAAAAAGAAGCCGAGAGCGATGGTCCAGCAGACCCATTGAGGAGAAGAGAAGGGGAAGCTGCTGTCCCTGTTCCCTGAAGTACAAAGAGTCAGAACAAAGTAGCAACGGGCACTTTGTACTGAAGTTGGTTTAGACATTCAAGGAGTAAGCAGGTAACAAAATAAAGAGATAAGAGAAAGCCCCAGGTTGAGCATGGCTTAAAAGAAGGGCTTACCATATCAACAAGTATTGTTTCCATTTGATGAGGTGTCACAGTTCTTGAGAAGTTCCAGAACAACATCTGCAGCCAAGTTACCCTTCATTATGGGAGAAGCACAACTACTGGTGTACATTTACTTATATTGCTCCTGAAATCTTATTAACTATTATTAATTCTAAGCTATACTGATGGCACCCTTCATGCATAGAAAACTAAAACAGGAGCTCCTGCTTTCCTTTTCCTTACCCTGATCACAAATGCCTCCCCTTTCCTCGCTGACACTTGTGTCATTTCATGTTAAATATTTCAGGGAACTAAGTTAGTAGAAACCTATTCACATTTACTTTGGCAAGCTGGTTTTCTGCCAGTTTAACTCTCTTTACTGGCTCTTGGGAGGAGACAGCAGGTAAAATGGATAGCATTGTGACAATAATGACAATTTACAGAGAGGGAGAAGAGAGGGGAAGTAGGCCTGCTATTTTTAAGTGACACAAGGTCAGCTTAGCTCTATTACCAAGCCATGCCCTGATATGCTGTGTGAGGAAATCTGATTTAGTGTGGTGAATTACACTGGTCAACCTTTACCACAAAAGGCATGTACCATTGCAGTGTATCAAGGCTGGCAGGTACACTTCTAATATGGACCTTTGAATGTTCATGATAAAAAGAAATGCAGTCATCCTCCCTCAGCTCCTGCATATATACTTATGTATATATGTACGTATATACTTATGTATATATGTACGTATATTTGCAACAATCACCTGATTTCTAAGTGCCAACACCATCCACAAAGGTTTAAAAGTCATAAAGTTATACATCATTGTGAAGAAAAGATAATTCAAATAATTATAACAGCGTCCATCTTTCAAAACGCAGGTTCTTACTTTGTAAGAAACAGGAAGCATCAAAACTGTGACAGGTTTCAGAGAGTTTGCAATGTGCCTGCCACGGAGAGCCAGGCCAAGTACAACTTTAAGCAGTTAGTGCAGCCCTCCACCTGCTGGCTACACCTAGTGTATGTGCCTTGTGAGTCACTAGCACAAAATTTCAGTGGGAACTCTCGATCTGAACAAAGTACTACTACAAAACCAAGTCACCTTTTTCATACTTGATTAAAGATTTTGTCAGCTGATAGATTATGCAAATTTCAGAATCTAAAATTTATAATTATATAAATTCTAATAAGAAAAAAACTACTGGAAAGTTGAATAGACTGTTTTACCTATTTATCAATCAAGACATAAGTCACTGTCAAAACTAATAATAAAATGTGAACACTCACTTTGAGAATATGAAATTATTAAAGATATATTTCTCTTAATAAGCTTTATGTTCAAAACCACTTCAATAATAGCACGGAAGATCTGACAGGGAAGAGGTTAGGTAAAACTTCTCTATTAACTTGAGTAGATTACCAAAAAAGGGAACAAAACAATGAGGGCCAAAGAAACCCAAATCACTGCCTCTGACAGGAAGTTGAATTTTTAACAGTCAAATATCTGAGACACAAAAATTTCAGGATTGTTCCAGGAAACCAACATATTACATTCCTCATTGAGCCTTGGAATTTCATCTACCTAAGTGCATCGGAAAGAAGATAATTTCTTCATAAATCAGAAATAAGAGAAACAGTGAATAAAGGCTGAGTCATCACAACTAAACTTCAGTTTCCACCTACACCTCTTACACATCCACATACACACAGAAGATGAACAGCATTGTTTATGAACACTGACACATCTTAATATCAGATGAGTCATTACACAAGGTATTTCAGGATTCATTTTATCATAGCTTGTGAGAGGGATACAACAAATGGACTGCTTAAATCCAGCCCACAGATGCTTTGTAAGGTTGCCTTTTCATATAGTATTTTTCTGTATCAAGAGCATCGCACTTTAAATAAAAGTCCATTTCTGAAACTGAACCTGTTATCCCAAAGTAGGTTTGGCTAGTGTGCACTGTGATACTCTGTAGTGCTAACTGTGTATGTCCTTGTATTTGTATTAATTTTCATTTCTACCTCAAATCTATCCTTAACTTGGAGATGTTTTTACAAGTTACATAATCTGTTAACTAAGGATCAAGTCTCCTAACCGTTCCAGTAGTTCCCAGCACAATTTGATTGCAATGGTGCCTCAACTGTGAATATTTGAATCGGTCCCATATTCCTACTGTATGATGCCACGAGGAAGTAACTGCAATACCACAGTCTCCGTGCTTCCTTCACGGTGTTAAATACTGCTCATTAGAACTCTTAAGATCCTAGAACTCATTAGAACAAAGAATACTGTCCTTCAGTAAATACGTGACTACCCAGACCCAGTCTTGCCCCAGATAAAGTATTTTTATCCCCAGAATGACATCTGCTACTAACCACTTCGATATTCTCAGTACACTGTTAGAACTTCATGGTACGTGACTGACTTTATCAAAGCTCTGAACACTGTTTAGGGACACATAGTCTCATTAATAGGATTGGTGATTGTTGTGCATGATTTCCTGTTAATTATTTGGTAAAGTCACAGTTCATTGTCCTTCAAACTGGTGGGAACCTTATCTCATTTCTTTATCTAATGAAATAGCATGCTTGCTTTGGTACCCTGATCTTCTCTGCAGCATTTCAGTTTTCTGACTTTGTGATGGCTTTCTGTCATTCTTCAAATTCTTCCACTGTAACACCTGCTGCAGCAGTTGATCTGCCTTTGGACTTGTGATATCCATGATGAATCTCTGCAGTGACTCTGTATCAACAGTTAAAGTAGTAACTGAGCCGCAAGTGTTGTTATACAACCAACCCATGGATACTATCCCAAAACTGTTGGCTTACTTTTGTTCTTAAAAATGATCTGGACTTCCTACCCATGCACAGAGAAAGAGGCTTGGATTCTTAGTCTGAAACACATAAGGCTCTCTCCTCTTCTGGTTTTGCTCCATGTGCTGCTGCTGAATCATCCCACATTAGCATCCTTCACATCAGCACTCAGTTTCCCTGCCAGTGTCCAATCCCTTTGTGGTTCTTAGTGTTTATTGTGAGATACTGACACCCAGCTTCCAACTGCTTGCCTGAAAATGGGAAATGCTCAGCCCCCTCCTGTGATTGGGTCTGGACTTGGCATTCTTTTCAAATCCACTAGCCATTGTAATTTTAAACTGACAAGTTACTTGTTAGAAATAGTTGTTATAGCAGTGGCTGCATTGTCATCTTTGGATCCATTATCTGCAAGGCAGTTTAGAGTCAATTTTCCCCTGTCTACAATTTCTGGGCTAATTTTTTAATGAATATTTATTTTACAGGTGTGTAACAAACCAAGAGAGTGACAAATGCCCATCTGACAAATGATGTATCTTCTGTGCTTAACAACGACAAGCCTTTGGCAGAGTTCTGCTTTGAGCAGGAGGTTTGCCTGGTTAACCTCCTGAGATGCCTTCCAACCTGAATTGTCCTATGATCCTAAGTACTTTTCCTCTTCTGCCTTTTTGAAGTTAGCTAGTTGTATTAAAACTTAGTCAGACAAAGACAGAGAGACAGCCCAAGTTTGTTTTCTGAAAGCAAAAACCAAAGACACATTAATGCAATACTCCTGTTTTACCTTACAACGTTTTTCATCATAATTCTGAAATCTGTACCTTCAAGGACAGAGCTCATCTGCTCTCTCATTTGTCAGTCACGGGTATTTCCATATCAGCATAACAGCACTAAGGCACTAAGCACTTTTCACACAAAAAAAAAAGCATTGCACCCAAGAGTTTTTATTCCAAATTATATAATACAAGGTGTGATAATAAGCAATTTTTCTTCTTAGCTCTTTCATATACCTTACCTACTACATTTTTTTCACCCGTCATCATTACTCTTTCACTGTATATGCTGGAAATTTTATTTATACAAAAATCTTTGAATAGACAGACATCATAAGGGAGACACGTCCCATGCTGCTGACCTCAGAAATATTAAAAGAAGTCTCAGTACTATTTATCAAGAGAACAACTGATTTACATCTGTAGCCCAGCTTGAACCTCTCTTGCTAGAAATATTCATTTTGAGTAACTATACATATATGCCATGAATCAGAACAACTCATAGACGGTTCATATGATGCAAAAAATTATATATAGGTTGAAGTCTCCATTTTCAATCAGGCAAATGAGGACTGTAAACCTGTGCTACTCTAGATCCAGTAGGAAAGTACTAAGAAGTATATTATGACTGAAACTTGCATTCTTTTTCCCCAGTCCTAAATCTTAAAATCTTTCTCAGCCACGTAATATCTTCTTCCCCGCTCAAGTAGAACATTGAGAATGACTGAGGCAATTCTAATGCTCAATTTTCCCCTGAAGAGGTGTGGAGGTGTGTGTGTGAAGTGATGGAGAAGCAGGGAAAATGGAACTAGTAAAATTCATACACAAGTTTTTCGATAAATTCTTCTTTTGGGGGAAAAACCAGGAGTTACCAGCTGAACAGAGAATTCTGCCTAAAGACACATAGCTGTCAAGATTGTAGGAAGGTCTGTGTTTCAAAAAATCCTGGCTAGAAGGCCAGATCTTGTACTGGGATAGGTTTCCTGTGGTTGCCAATGGCAAATAGCCTGCACAGCTCACTGAAGAAAGGACCATGGAAAGTTATCAGTGTCCCTTAAATTTTGTGTTTCCTTCAAAATTCCATTCATATTAAAAATGGCCTTTATATATATATATTTGCTAGCCTTCCCAGCTACCTTAGCTGCAAAGAGAACCCAAAATCTACAATCCATAAATCTAGTCGTACAAAGGTAAAAGGTTCTAAATCTACCCATCTACAAGGAAACTTATATTGTCCAAGTTAATTCAAGACATTCACATATTGTATTTATGGGTACTGCAAGTTCCTCGGTGTGTGCAAAAGAAATAATTCAGGTGAAAGCAATCAGGACAACAAGTTTTCAAGTAATTTCATTCTCTTTAGTGGGAATGTTGTAGGACTACACAATCTAATCGCTTACATTGCATATTCCTAAGACACCCATAAAATGCAGTTTTATGTCTGGGTTGATGGTATTTAGTTATTTATAGATAGGTGGGTAGCAGAGTGTCTTTTGCCGTGCTCTTAGAAATGGTCATGAAGTAGTGCCTACACACTGTCAGATGAAGATCATGCTTCCATACTGTTCTAAAAATCACATCAAGCTCCACAGAAACCACAAACAACTATATTAACGTGCTGCTATTTGAGCAAAGTCTGTAGATGTTAGTGAATTGCTCTAGGAAATATTGTTTTCTGTCTCTATGACTGCCTCTCAGAGATTATGATTCCAAAGTTCTTAGTAGAAGCTCTATACCCCTATATCACTGTTTCAGTCACAGGTGCATCACTCTTGGACTGAAATCCACAGCATGCATTGAGTCACCTTTCAATGTGCAGATACATCTTATGGTTGTAAAATGACAGTCACAGCATCCAGTGCAAAGAAACACCCAGACCTAGTCAGCTGCAAAACACCATATGCTTTAAGACTTTTCCTGATAATATCCAATTTGAGAAATGTTATTAAGTTGCTACATAAGATGTGTAATTCTGTGGATCTCAGCATTTGCCTTCTGTGGGAAAGCATACCATAACTCAGGATGCCTAGGCAACATCATCACCTGACTAAATATTTAGCCTTCAAAACACAACATAATGTGAAATGCTTGGTGCGTTGTTTGTGTGTTGAAGACTAAAAGAATGCAATACAGAAATAACCTCAAAAAGAATGTATTTTCTAGTACACAAGCGTTTAACAAATATCATGACTATAGGGAAAAAATGTGGATGTTTGCATAAAGAATAGGATTAGAAAAGTCAATGAAATAACCCATGCTAACTATGAAACATTCTGGAAAGAGTACAGTATAGGTCCTCCATAGTTTCCTAGCAACCAAATTTTCTCTGCTTTCTCAGAGTATCATGAAGTTGTGGAATCCTCCTCCTACACATAATTTGAAATCGGGGATGAAAACAAGGATGACCCATCTTCTACACTAGAAGCAGAAAACTGTTTCAAAGCTTGCTGAAATGCAGCTCAGTAACATGCAGCATCTGTTGTTGGTTTAACTGTAATTTGTTTTGCATCTTAGACATGGTCAAAAGCTTAAATGTGGCCATCAGAAAATCAGCCCTCGTAATGAAGAGCATAACTCAACAACACACGGCAAGTGAGAAATGACATATATTTAAAATAACTTCAGTGACCACCACAAGAATTAGAAATAATTCCCAAACACAGTGGCAGACAGGAAAATGGTTTGACCGGCAGTGGTCCCTTAACTTTCTCTAGACAGTATTTGAATTGAGACAAAATGAAAGACAATCCCCTCCTTTATCACTGGATTTTACAGTGATTTCCTTGAGGAAAAAAAATAAAAATAAATCTTTAAAGTTTATCTTCCCAATTCCAGAACAGAGAAAGCAGAAACAAAGTTCATGTTTTGGCTAGTCTTATCCTTTAATATGATTAGTATCTTACCTGTAATGAAATTTAAAATTGCAAGTGAAATAAGTAACTAATTTATTAGGGCTTTAAAATAACAATGTCCAAGTCTCTGCTCATAAAAACAAGTGAAGGTCATAGCCTAACCAATAAAATTTCCACACAGAATTTCCTCAAAAGAGTATTTTCCCCCCACAGAATTACCAGATGCATTTTTCAGTTTTGGAAGGTAGGTTTTATTTCTTTAATTGTTTAGAATGCAAGGTTACAAATGCAAGAGTTTGCCAACCTGCAGCAAATACCTACATAATTTGCAAGACAGGCATCTTTCTAAGCACAGGACCAATCATCATCCCAAAATAAAGTGGTAAAGTGTCTTTTGAAAAATAAAACCAAATACCACTGAAGTAGTACAAAACTATGAAATACCCAGACAATCCAAATTAGTTTAACAGAGAAAATCTTATTCTATGAACAGGAACCTATTCTAAGTGAAAAGTAACATCCTCATGGCCAAAAAATGGACATGAACATTCAATTCTCCCAGGAGTCTTGTTTCTATAAGATAAGAGGAAAGAGGACAAGTCATTGCTTTAGGGGGAAAAAACCAAACCAAACCAAAAAACCCGACAAAAAAAAAACCAAACTCACAGAAAGCAGGCTCTAATATGGCTGTGCTCTTTTCCTGTGTCTGTAAGCACAGATGTTAGCAAACTTGCCTCCCAATTTGACTGCTCCTTCATTAAAAGGCGCTACCCTTGTTCAGTGTTGCATCAGCTCAAGGGAAGATATAGTTATTGTCTCATCTTCCTTTCTTATTATGAGCAGTCAGAATTTAAATCAGACCAACTACTTACCATTATTAAATGTTTCCTGTGCTAGTCAACCCACAGTTGCAGCCTATTTAAGCAGGTGAAAATATCGATTTCTGACAAAATTATCCTTTCTGATAACCTACTAAGAGTAATGCAGTTCAGCACAACGTAAGTTGCACAAGAGTGCACAAGAGTCCACTTCATTTCATTTCTATTAAAATCTCATAAAACCACTCTACAAAGCTCTTCAAGGTGACTGAAGCTAAATCTCAGTCCTAGCTTAAAATCTGATATTCTAAAATCAGCACAGCATAGGTTAGCACCAGTACCAGGCTACAGTCTCAGCCAGTAACTACTTCCTCGGCTCTTGAGAAAACACAACACCAAAGGCAGAACACAATTCAGCAATTCCAATGGCTAAAAATACGTCCATACTCTGTTAGGTGTTCAGAACTGATGCTCTATATCTCTTAATAATAACTTAAAGAAAAAAAAAAAGGGGGGGGGGGGGGGGGAGGGGGGCAGAAAAAACTGCATTCTTCCATACTTATTCTCCCAACACAGAATGTACATGCACTGTCTACAAAATCTAGATCTTTGAATATGTACTGGCAGGTGAGTAAGAATTAAAGGATTACAGATGTCTTGTTCATTATTTGAATTCTAAATCAACTATGAAGAGTGCAGCTCACCAACAGATGCATTATTACAACTAAAATCTATTAAAAATGCATGCACAATGTATGTATATGCACACTGACTAACTTCCAGACATCAGTAAGAATCTATGTTCCTGGCATGACAAAGTTGTTGACAGAGAATCTACTGATCAATGATACTGGTTATTCAGACTTTTTTTTTTTCAGTGCATGTATATTTCATGACTAAAACTGACACCACAAAGAAATTTGAAAAAAAAAACAAACCCAAACCTAAAATCTACTACAGTGTGTTTCATGACTGTATCAGCCTGTGGGAGATGCTTCTCTTTAATACATTCAGCAATGGTACTTGGATATGAAAGATATAAATTGGGAAGCAAAATATTAGGCAATAGCATCAGAAAATAACAGATCCTAAAATATTTAAATACTGTTTAAAAATTATTTGTCATAAAAATATCTACACTTTTACATTTAGAATCAAAAAGAAGATGTAATCCTACTTGTGTGCCTTTACAGTCTAAAACATACAAGTCAGACACAGAGATGATAGCACAAAGGGTGTTCTGCCAGATTTAATAATGGCAAGAAAAAAAAAAGACTGCTTCCTAGGATAAGTTTAAAGGCTCATTTTGAAGGAGGAAAGCTAGAGTAGCAAAGCATAGGCAACTTGCCAATGTTTTATTTAGCAGAAACAAGTAACCTAACAGTTCAGGTATGGCTCAAGAGATACAGGTGAAAGTCCATGCCTCATACTTGACTTTAAATCACAGCTTCTCAGTTCTCTCTCTTTCAGAGAGATATACTATAGCCCTTATTTCACAATAGCCCTGTAAAGATAAATATACTAGACATAGATGCTATGGTAGCTGGGCTACTTAAGTACTTAGAATACAATAAAATTGTATTTGTGTGCACACACAAGTATGATTTGTAGAGAGAACAGTGAAAAGTGAAAAAGCATGAATCCTAAAAGCTCTCACAGGCAGATCTTTAGCACTCAGACACAATGAGTAGACAGAGGAGGATTTCAGATAAGTTCCATATGGAATAAAGATCAAGACCAGATGCACCTGAAATGTGAATGGAGAAGCCATACAGCGATGTAGTCACTACAGACAGCATCATATAGCTGGGAATACACGCAACACATGGGGCAGTTCAAGTTAGCTGTGTTACCAGCTCCCCCAGTAAGTTGTATCTGTAGAGATTTGCAGGCACATGTATTAACTGAGCCTTGAGAAAAAACATTCCAGTTTCTAAATATCCCAACAATCTGTAGTTCTACCTGAGTAATAAATGAAACAATCACTACCCTAGTAATAAATGTAACAATGAATATGTAATCATACTATTTGTACTAAATGCAAAAAATAAGTCATAAAATGTCAACTCTCTTCATGTGGAGTTTCATTTAATATGCATCCAGCTAGTACATATATTGCTGTTAATAAACTTCTTGTGTTTTTCTCTGCACCAGTATTGTAACAAGTGGAAACGATGAAGTTCAGAACTCTAAGCATATGGAATTTTCCAGGTCACATGTTAAACCAAGAGCTGGACTCTGCTGGGCAGAAACCATTAAGGAGGAAAAAACCTGAATTCTAACCATATGTTTTGAAATGAAACAATATGCTCATTCTGTTACAGCTGAAAACATTAATAACTGCTTTACAGTTAGTAGCAATAAAGAGGAAAAGTAATCTTGAAACAGAATTTACTGTGGAATAGAAAGTAATTACAGCATAGTAATGAGAATGCCCAATGTATCTATCACAAGTCTGATGCAATACAATATTGATTTAGTTACACCACTTTCATCATAGTATTATTACAGTTTTAGAAGGATAAAAAAAAGACAAGAATTAAAATAAGTGGGATTAATTTTTACTATACTGTGCCAAGACTTCTGTCTTTCATGACAACTCATCTGTCCTTTTACCAACTGAACTATGACCAGTGGCAAAGAGATTACCATTTAATTGCAATTAGTGTATAGGTTATACACTCAGAAAAAAGAGTCCCCACAGAAAATAGGGTAATGCCAGTGCCTAAAATACCTTGGAAGCACACACACGGCTGCCTTGTATCAGCTCACTACGTGACCCAGAATACACTGTACTCAGCAGTCCGCTTTGCTGTTGGGAGAGCAGGAAGGGTTCCATGACACAAGTGTCCCTGCAAAAAAGACTTTGGTTTTTCCTTACCTAATTATAGTCATCATCATTAGAAGACCAGAATTTGTCCTGGTTAGAAATTACCATTAGAGTTTCAAGCAATTAAAGACAGTCCAGAAAATGAGTTAATTGCATTCAAATACAAATTTACTCTTCCTATTAAACCATTACATTTCTGTTGCTATTTTGTTTACATTATGATTGTAGATTGACCACATTTTCTGCATTCAGATTTTGCATTGACCTCTCACAGCAGAATCCTAAAAACATTTAAATTTAAATTGTTTTCCTTATATAATACTATGATAACTTATGGAATTATAATCAGCACTATTTGGAATGTCATTTTAAGTTTAATGAATTACAAACAAAAGTCAGAACTTTTTGAGACACACAAAAGTATCTTAACACTACAGACCCAGGGTATGACAGCAACAGGACAAATTACTTAACACCTAACTTTTCACTCCAAAGCTTAAAGATTTTTATGTATAAATTCTACATATCCACTTGTACATTCCAGGGCCAGAAAGTTTGAGATCTTCTATCTCTTCAGGCTCAACCCGATTTGAAGGCCAGGGAGCATGATAAGACTCACCCTAGAACATAAGGCAAACTCTGGCTTCATTTTTACTACTTCATTTCTCAGCATTGCACAGGATAAGCCATCACTGCAATGAATCTGACAGGGACCTTGAATTTAGAATCCTTTTTTCTTTTAATGTTACTATACACTAGCAGGAAAGCTCTTCACGTTTGTCAAGGGTGTTTGGCATAGTTTGCTGATAACAGGTAACTTCATATATGCAACTTCAAAGCTGTGTCCAGGAACTAGTGTCTACAGCAACATGAAGTTTTGCATGGTTTGGGAAGGAAGAGAGTTACAGAACAAAGAAAGGGGTATCTATGCTTTACAGCTACAGACACAAATGCCAAGCTGGAGATTGCAGCAACCTGCAGGTAAGTGGTCAAGACACTGGCTAGCTCTTAGTATGTGACACATCTACAGATCACACAGATCTATGAGATCTAGTTTATGATGACGTATTGTTCCTAGTTAGAAAAGCATTCTTGCTACTGTTTCCCTGGAGTTTTTAGTGGCAGAGTTAAAGTGATCTTTGGCCTGTAACAGCAAGAAAAAGTAGAAAGAAGTAAGAGTAAAGGGAAAGAAAGATCACCCTAACTCCACCAGAGCTGAACAAGCAGCCTCAACCATCTGAATTAAGGCCTGGGTCGGGATTGTAGCAGCCTGTCAGACACGGGCAGAGTCTACAGAATTCAAGCTATAAAGTTTTCAGACAGAGTTCAAAACAGTCTTCCGGCACAGCCTTCATTTACCCAATACTGCACTGTCTGCCTGAGCCTGCAAACAACGTGCAAACTGGCAGACTCAAACCTCACTCGGGTATTCTTTCCGGCACTAATAGCCAATAAGAACTAACACTTCCCCGTCGGCCCCCACAGTTCTAATGACTAATTTTTTGAGGACATAGATCATTAAGGGAAAGCAGTTAGTGAAAAGAGAACGGGGAGATGTCCACAGGAGAAGACCGAAACGACAAAGTAGACAGGGGACAACACAGCAGCCAAGGCAAAGGACTGTCACTTCGGTCCTTTTCGTCCTCTGAAGTTCTGCCTTAGGAGCGGCCTAGAGCCCCCGGGGGGGCAGGGAGGCCACGTCCGCTCGGCCCTCAACCCACCACGGCCGGGCAGCCGCAACGACCCCCGGAGGCCGCAGCCGCCACGGACCGAGGCAGGCGGCTGCCAGGCCAACTTGTGTAACAGACTCAGGGAAGAGCCCGCTCCTCCGCCGCGCCCCCGCTCCCTCCGCCCCTCGCCCGGAGCCCGCCCGTCTCCGCTCCTCCTTTGCAGCCAATGGCACTAAGCGAGGTGGCTGTGTGTGGTGGCGCCGACCCAGCGCCCGGGCTGGGAGGAGAGGAGAAGGCAGCAGGCTCCGCTCGCCGCTCGCTCCCGGCTCCCGGCACTCCTCCTACCCCGAGCCGCTCCCTCCGCCCCGCCGGTACCTGCAGCATGGACTCGGACTCCGGAGAGCTCAGCGAAGGCGAGCCGGTCTCACCCGCAGGTAAGAAGGGGCTGGCGCCTGAGGGGCCGGCGCCGACGAGCTCCGCGAGCGGTGGGGCTGGGGGCTGTTGCGGGAAGGAAGGGGTCTCTTCCCCTCACTGCCTCCGAGGCAGCTCCGGGGCAGGTCTGAAGAGGAAGAGATCGCCGCCGTCCCGCCGCTGGCCGGCGGCTCCCCAACGCCCCGCGCCAAGCCAAGCCCTGAGGTAAAAGGCGGCCCTCGCGGGGGTCCCCCCGCGCCAAGCCCTGAGGTAAAAGGCGGCCCCCGCGGGAGGGGAGGCATCGGCGGAGGCGGGAAGCCTCCCCTCGCTCCTCCGGCGGCTGCTGTGGAAGAGGCTGTCCGCGGGAGCGGGAAGGGTGCGGGTCAGCCCCCGGCTCTGCCTCGGGAAGGGGGAGACAGCCGCCCTGAAGAATTGCGTTCAACCATGACATGACAGCCCGTTAAATTAGCGGTGTTGGCGTGAGTCGGGTGCATTGTGCTCTGTACCCAGAGGCTGCAAAGTTTTTTGGGTTTGGTTAGGGTGATTTTGCTATCGCTCCAGGAGTGCCACAGCTCACCCCCTTAGAGGCCAGCACGCAGGGCCCTCAGGCCGCTGAGCTTTTGTTTTCAAGTCCTAACTTGTCACCAAAAACATAAAAATGCCGCTAACTGCTGTGGCCTGCATAGTTTTTAGATGAGACAGAAGGCAAAAAAAAAAAATAAAAATCTCCTGCCACTTCCGAATCTCCACAGTCCTGTGTCCTACACAAAACAAACCATCACTTTAATCATAGGCTGACCAGCACAAGCATTAAGTGGGGACAATGAAGTTGTATGAAATCCAGCATACATAGAGGTAGGTTTGCTCCACCAGCACAGCACGCATCCCAGTGCTGGTCTGCAGAGAACTGCCATTTGCTCAAGACAACCACCCCCATCCTCCCCACACATCTCTGGGTCTCTAACTCTTCTTCTGTCACCAACAGTGTCCCCCAGCATCAGCAGGGCAGGCTGCAGTAATATCACACATGGCTGGCACACCACAGGCACTGGGCTCTAAAGGGACACGTTCAACCTCCAGCTTGGTCCACGGGCACCTTCTCTGCAGCTGTTTAAATGGCATCAGACACGAGTAAGCACAATTGGAATGATGTCTGAAATTGTCCTAGAGATTGTAATAAATCCAAATAGAAAGTTACCAAGTTACCTTACAAGATCTTTGAGAAAAATCTTTTCATTGTGATCTGTCCAGTTTAGACAACTTTATCCCAGCTGGCACCTTTCCCCCACTCCCTCCAAAAAAAGAAAGGTTTTGACACCAAACAATATTTTAACTACAACAGGGAAACAAATGCCAGATAATTTATAAAATATTTTAGCTATTCTATTAATACAGCAGTGATAAAAAATGGTAGGAGTTCATAAGAGAAATAGGTATTATCTTATCTAATCTCCCAGCAGAACAGGATTTGATCGCATAGCCTTAAATCCAATTAAGTTTTAAATATTAGGAGTATTTATTCTTGATACTTGCTTTGTATTTTCTTGCTTGAGATCTAGAGAATAAAATAAGACTAGCAACAGGTTAGGTTATATGGCTCCTTATATTCATAAAGCCCTATCAGGCTGAACTTACTAACAAAGACCACCAACAGCTACACTTTTCCATCCAAATATTCAAAGCAATGCATGAAGCAGAAGTTACAAACATTAGACTTATAGACAAACTAATGTAATATAACTCCTGCCAACAACTTACTCCTGAATAGGATTTTCTTTTAAATAAAATAAAAATATCTATGCACAGAGACTGCCATAAGTGCTTTTTCTGTCAGCTCTTGGCAGCTAGCAAGTGATGATGTTCATCATTCTCCTCTCCTCTATTCCTTCTTTGTACTATCCAAGAGAAGAAAAATCTGGTATTTTAACCATACATGGCAGATGCCTGTGCACTAGAATAAAATTGGAATACAGTTGAAAACTTGGTGGTTTTGTCTTAACCAGTTGCAATCATCTTTCTGCAAGAGTTACTCAGTTTTTGTACCCCCCACCCTCTTCCAAAAATTACATTTTTGCTAGATATCATTTGGTCTTTTTTCTGTACTCTGCCATATGTACAGTGCAGTATCTCTCTGTATGTGGGTGTTCCATAGTCATGCTGTCAGTCACTGTTGCAGGCACAGAAGCTGAGGGGTTATAGCGTGGGATTTGGTCACAATCTCATTCAGGAGGAGCCCAGTGACCAGGGCCATTCTCCCTGCAGTTCGTAGGGCTAGTAGAGTGCATCTCAGGAAGTATTTGGGATAAAGTCCTGCTTATGGCCTGATTTTGGCCATTGATTTTAGAACAGCTGGGATTTTTATAGTGGAAGTGACATCAACTTGATTATTTAGCTTATTCTCTTCATTATCAGTCTTTGCACTTCCAAATTTGTAACACAATAACTTCCACTTGCGCAGTTAAAACCAGTGCCCACTATCTTAGCTCATCTGATTGTTCAAGCCCAGCTTGATACGTTTCACTTTATCAATAGGGTTCCATGACCTTAGTGCAATACAGCTCTTGAAAAGATATCCCACTTAAGGGTTTGTACTACTCCTGCAATACTTATTCAGCCTTTCGCTCTGTCCCAATGGAACAGCACCCCTGCCATTCCTGGGACTCAGATGGGTGTGCACAGGACAGGAGGCTACCTTGTACGCCCCCACCATCTGCCACACACGCTTGGCTTCCAAGAGCCAGCTGGAGACCTACTCTGAGATCCCAGCAGCCTCATTTCCTTTAATAGCCCACTTAAAGCTGAGTCTCCAAGGAGGCAGCAGTATTTTTTCTGTATTTATTCTGAACATGTCGTTACAATAGCATCTTCATATTTCTTTGGAGCAAACAAAAAGCTCTTTATATGCAACTAATGTAAGTTGTTAGCTGTTTAAAAAAAGAAACCCAAAAAACCAACTAAATAGCACCACACCTCTGCACACAAAAGCATCCAGCTCCATGGCTTGGCTTCCACCGGTCTCCTCACACCAATCCGTTACTGCTTCACATTCAAGTTTTCTATATGGTAAAAAGAGTGTTTGGGTTGTTTTGATGGGGGGTTTTGGTTGGTTGTTTAGTATTTTGTTTCGTTTTTTTTTTTTTTTTTTCCAAAAGAGTTACACCTGAGGCAGACCCTATTAAGACCATTAAACAAGTCCCCATAATCCTGAAGAAATTACATATTGTAATGCAAAAGAAAAATTACATGTTTAATAGTACTACCCTCAATGAAATTTCTTAATTTTGACTGACTAGTCACATTTTTCCCACCAAAAAGTTTTTGAGAACTGAACAGATAATCTTAAAATAGAACATTGTTCTCATTCTTTAATGTCCACCTATTGAGAAGTTGGTTTTTTTAGAAGATTCTTTAGTAGAGCAATGGACTGCTTTTTTTCCCAGGTCTTTCATAGGCAGTATACCACATGAAAGCATGATCCTCTGTGCCATCTTATAGATTAACATTTCACAAAAATCCAGGTCACCTCCAACAGCAGTGACTTTGCAGTGGATTTGGAGGTTCTGCGTGTAAGAGAAAGAAGGTGCCAGACTTTCATTTGTTGTGCCTTGTCCTAGGTTCCCCGGCTGAAACAGGTAGGAACTTTGCCATACAGCTTTTATGTAATATTGATTCAAGCCTTTCTACAAGCTACTAAGCCAGAACAGAGATTTCCATGTTTACTTTAATGGAACTATTATGTTACAGTACTAACGCATAGTAACTAGAAGCTAAATTGCCTGTATGGTCTTTGAAACAGTACAGATTGTTTTTTATGAAGCTTAATGTATCCTGGAGAGTAAACCGTTGCTGGTCTGTTCTCTGGCTTTTCTTCCACTGAAGTCAGAAGACATTTGGCCTAGGAATGGAGAGCAGCTCGCACCCCAGGTAGAGCTCTGAACACTGATTTTTTTTTTT